>JAMFRD010000002.1:361971-444167 GCA_025502685.1 Pascua sp. PH4015B
GCTCAGCGTTCCGGTTATCCCAATGTGCGCGTCGTCGCGCGGCCCGCCACTCAACGGTGCACGCCGCCCCCCCCCCCCCCCCCCCGGGCCCCCCCGCGCCTGCGCCTCGCACCCCGGATCGCTTGGTCCTTTCCATCCGACGCGCCGCGAGGCACGACTGCACAGTAAATAGCGCAAACTGCGGATCTGGATCGAGGACGCCCCCTGCTCCGCCCGCTTCTGCCCACTTCCGCCCATCTTCCGCCCAACTACGCGCACCCCCGACATGTCCGACGCCGAGCTACGGGTGGTACGGGTATTCCCCACAGGTGCAGCTCCAGCTCCTCACCGCCCCCTCATCGCCCGCCCCACCGCCGCTACCAGCACCTCCAACTGCACCGACCTTGAATGTTTGCCGCCCCGGAATGTCAATGTCGAAGAGATGCACCTTGCGGTGCTTGGCGACCATCCTTCCTGAGATGTGAGCGCACGAGGCAATGTGGGGAGCTCACCATTTGGGTCGTAGACTGTAGACGTGTTGTAGATGTTGTCTGTGCCGTCTTCGCGCTCGGGGATGGAGCCTGAGTAGTCAGTATGCGGCCATGACGCGTCAGGTGGCAGGAGAGCGTGTGTGGTGCTGTGTCATGGGTTTGGATGTGTGACACGGCAAGGGGGGTGGGATGGGTGAGTGGCATTGCCGACGGATGGAGCCCCGTGACTGGCGCGAGTGACTGGCACATCGCGAGTCCCTCTAGCGCCAGTCTCTGGATCGCTTGTATAGCCCCACCGTCGGTCTGTCCCTCTGCGCACGTCGCGGCTCGGCAGAGCAGGGCAGAATAGGGCAGGTTGACGGCTCTGCACGCGGCGGATGTCCCGGTTCGACTCGACTCACCGCCAATCAACCACACGCCGGCCTCCTTGGCCATGTCGCGGAGGGCGGTGATGCTCTCTCCCTCCTTCTTGTCGGCGGCGGCGGCGACCTCGCGCCCGTCCTTGACTGCGGGGATGCGCTCTGCGTACTCTGCAAAGGCGGTGACGGCGTATGGCGAGTTCCAGATTTCCGGGAGCACGACGAGGTCGGGCTTGGGGACCGATGCGGCGGCGGCCGCGACGGCCTTGCGTGCGACGGCAATGTTGGATGCCTTGTTCGCGCTCAAGCCGTAGAGCTGCAGGAGGGCGAGGCGGAATGGTTTGGCGTTGATGAGAGACATTGTGGGCGAAGCGGCGAGGAGCGGGCAGTCACGCGGGGGGAGTGGCGCTGGCGTGGTATGCGCGAGACGTGAGCGAGGTAAGAGGTCGGCGTGAGGTTTGCACGAGGCAGCGGGCTGGCGACAAGCAGGCGACAGGCGACAGGCCAGAGACCGCGGGCGAGCAGGTGGAGTACGGGCGGAGGATGGGGTGTGGTGGATCGGCCGCCTTATAAGAGCGTAGAGTAACTATATGAGATAGGAGCGAGATGGGATAGATGGGAGCGATAGGTGGACAGAGGGTGTGCGAGGAGCGAGGTCGAAGATCAAGACGAGGACGAGTAGAAGCAGAAGAAGTAGTAGTCTGGTAGCTGGTAGTTGGGGTGAGGTGGTTGATTGAATGGTTGGTTGCCCATCGGCTTGACGGCCATGACCGTTCCGCCATTAGCCATCCTTGCCCCTTTCAGCTTGTATTTGCCGACAATTTCCCGAACCCCGAAGCGCGCAACGAACCTTGTAATCCATGCCCCCATGCCAGCCTCAATGTCAACATGAATAACTGCTCTTCTCTTCCCATCAAAGCTGCGACATGCGACGTGCGGCTTGAGGCAGGTATGTCTGTGGACGTTTTCGTCATGGCATAACAAACATTCCAAACGTCACTGGAGAATGTGTGTACTGTAGGAGGGGCAGAGGGCGGCCATGTGGCATGCTGTCTCAGTGCGGCTTATTCCTCATTGCTAGCACTACTTTGCTGTCGGGATTAGCACACGCTGTTAGGACACGTTCGTCTGACGCTGAAACGGCATCTCAACAAGCGTTGCTTAGACTGCTCCGATCGCCCTTCCCCTACCATGATCGCCAAGTGTCGCATGCATCACAATAGTCGCACCAACATTCCGACAAGCGGCGCAAGCGGGGCCCTAAGAACTAAACCCCAGCCCCCAGCCAACGCAGCAATGTGCGTGCCCCTCGGCGGCTACGGTGCGGCCCTCCCCGCAAGCCGTCCGTTACCGCGTCCCCCGACACCTCTGGGCGTCCGATCACTGCTGCTCTGTTTCACAAGTCACCTCCGCGGGTTTTCGCTTGCTGCGCCTTTGCCTTGGTCGGCACAGTTGATGTGTGCACGCGGCAACGTCACGACGGCGCTGCTGCACTGCTTACAGGCTGGGCGTTATTCCCTTATTCCCAGGCCAGACCTAAGAGCCGCCCACCCCGCTTATCACCGACTACAGTACAGCTTAGCTCTTCAGGCTTGGCGACGTGGCTCGGCTGGTCCGTTGGCTGTACCGTTTGGTCCGGGACGTTGTGGTATGTCTTGGTATCGACGGCTGTTGTGCGGTGGCGGGTAAATGAAGTGGCAAGTTAGGAGGGTACCGCAGATCATCCACTACGAGACATTCATCCTTTCGTCTCCTCACCCTCCCCCAAATTGTCGAGCAAGCAGACGTTGCCTTGTCGCCTTGTGGACCAAAATCCCTTCATATCATTTGATGCCCATTAAAGCATTATTACAAATGCCGTGCTCGGCGTTCCAAACTGGGCAAAGATCACGCGAGACGAGAAGGCTTGTGCTCAGATCTGATCTGCTGCTTTCCCCTCGGTTGAGCCTGCCATTGCTCATTTGTTGGAACTCTGATCCACCTGCGGAATGTACAGCGCCAGAGTTGTCAGGGACAGAAAAAAAAAACAAGCGGGGTGCTTTAGACGAGCAGGTCGTTGAAGGGAATGGTTACTCCCGAGAGAGCTGTCTTCACCACAGTCTTTTCTCATCGTACGCGTAACCACTCTTGGAAGACGCCTACCGTCCTGCGAGCCCCAGCACCGATGCCACTTTTTTTTCCTGCTTCCCAGTGAGTGTGTCCAATGGAAAATGAGAAGGCTCTGTCCGGCAGTAGGCAACAATGGCACTGGTTTGCCACCAATAACGCCGACCTGCTCAATCTACACTCGCAACTTCAGGCAAAGGAGACTTAAAAACCAGCTTCCGCCCATAGCGGCCGCCTTTCAGACACGGCTGGGGGCACAGAGCCCATCAAGCACAATTAAATTCATGGAAGCGGTATGCGTCTTCCAGGCTAGCCCAGCATTGGGGTCAACCACAGGGATCGCTTTCTCACAGCTCAGGAACACCACGCAGAAGAGCAGGTCGTACTCGTAGTCGCTGAACCTCCTTGCCAATGCACTGCGTTCTCCTGCGTGCAACTGAGAGGCGACGGGGTGGTACTGGTAGAAACATTCGTTTACTCGTTTTCGACATCAGCAAGCCACTGGAAGCAACCCCATTGGTAAGGAAAGCACAACGTGCATGAAAATTCCTTGCTACCCCTAAAGTGTCTCGCAGAGGTGAGCAGGGTCGGTTGCAAAATGGATTCTTGGCAAGGGGTCCAGTATAGGTTATTTCAGCAGAATGCATATCAAGTGAGTGCTTCCAGACCGAGCTCGGGCCCACGTATCCATTCCGTTTGATTTCTGGAGAACTAGTCAAAAGCGAGAGTGGAAGCCACAAACTCAGATGGCATGGAGTAGACTTCCAAAGAAGCAGACAGGAAATGTTGGGAGAAGCCAGGCAAACATGCCGCTCGGGCGATTGTCTGTCGGCGAGTACATAACAAGAAATATTGTCTGTCAGGAGCGCATAACAAGAAAATCGGCAAGGCAGCAAACGACGCCTACCCACCATGGACAGCTACCAGCACTCCCTCCGGCAATCTGCGACGGGCGGCAACCTGCAAAGTAAAGCAGCGACGAACGAGTCCGTGGCATGTGCGGGCATTTTTCCCAACATGACAGCCTTCCGTGATGAATTTGTGACGAGCGTTGTCGGAGTGGGGAGTGGGCAGGCGGGAGAACCTCTGCAGGGAGATCGAGCATGGAGCCAGAGCCGGCGTTGTCCATGTCTCATGTTGTACCCCACTGATAGACCAGGCCAGGACAAGAGCTGGGACACGAGCGACGCGGCATGCGATTCCTGTTCAACATTCATCGCTAGCGAAGTAGTGACCTGCAGGCCGTTGGGGTATCGCAACACGAAGAACCACGTAAGAGTGGACTAGAGAGTGATGGCATGTCGCAGCGCACGTGGGCGTGCTGCCGTGGGGACAACGCAAATAGAACGCGGCGTGCACTCACACATAGACCCAACAGGGGCGCATCTGTGATACCCTCGGGAAATACAGTGATGAGGAGAGAGGACGGGACGGTCACGTCGCGCCCGGGGGCGCGAGGTAAGACGGTGTACGGCGTGCTTATGTACGAGGTGAGGGAATAGTCTGCGAATAGGACGAGGGAGGGTGAGTCAACAGCAATGACTAACTGTGGCGAGCGTGCCGAGTTATCGACCCACTGTACAAGGATAATGAACACACACGCGCGCTCAAAGAATATCCGATGGGTAGTAAACGAGATGACATCATGCTGTGGTGTGGTGTGCCGGAGACTTGTGACTTGTGAGCGGAGATTTGTCGGGGGACAGGGGAGGGACGTGCCCATCGTTGGCATTTGGGCTTGTTGAGATTTTGAGTGAGGGGTGGGTGGCGGACGGTTCTGATCGATGACTGGAGGGGTAGAGATCTAGACATTTGTGGGTAAGCGTGGTACGTCGCCCCCCGGAATGGGGACTTCGAGACATGTTGCAACGCAGTCTTGACGAGTATGGCAAATGGCAGAGGTCAGGGAGACCAAGCCTGGCGCTGGGTGGAATGAGCCCGAGTCGGGCGAGAGCGTCGCCCGACGCCTTGGCCCGTCGGGTCGGACGGGTCAGGGCCGAGTGGGCAGCCCAGGGTGGGGAACAATACGCTGGCGTACCTATGGTGGTGCACGTTTGTACCCCCGTTCCCCAGTGTGTGTTGGGCGCTGTTGGCCTACTGTACGTGCACTTTAATTTCTCGATCACGCGGGCGCGAGCGCCACGAGCGCCATGAGCGCCACATGCCTGCTTCCCAGGAATCCTCTCTCCCGATTCCATGGAACCGTCCTATCCTTGCGTTGACAGTAGTTTTGCTTGAGTGGACGCCCTTCCATCCGTGTACGCACCGCCGCAAGGAAAAAAGTTTCCATGCCTCTATGTCCGCAGCAAAGAAGATCGTTTTCATACCTCCCTGTCTCACAAGTGTCAGCGCCGTGCCGTCCCGGACGAGTCACAAGTGCAGGCTTGACTCAACCAACGCCAGGGTACACGGGGGGTGGACGGGGCCAGACTCGCCGGTTAGTACGAGACTGCGGGGCCACGGCACAGCTGTTGTGCCACTACGCCCGTCGCTTCTCGCTCGGGGCCGTGTGTGGCCTGGCAGCCGGGACGACCCGGGAGGCAAGTAAGTAGGTCAGTAACGCTTGCGTGGCGGAGAGGGGGGGGGGGGGGGTTGGATTTCTAAATGGCACCTCTCTGCATGTCTGCTCTACGGCTCCTCGCATACGTGGTCGATACTTTTGGCCAACTGCGCTTGTCTCCCTGACCACTGCTGGACCGTCTGAACGGTAACGTCCGCGATGCCCACCGCGGCCGACACATCTTACACGGCTTACACGCAGGTATACCCGCCGTCGACGGTGAGGTCTGCGCCGGTCGTGTACTTGCTCGCGTCCGAGGCAAAGTAGACGACGGCGCCCTTAAGGTCGGACGGGTCGCCAAGCCGGCCCTGGGGGTGAGCCTTTGTATGCCGAGAGCAGCGTGATAGTACCGCTGGGGGGACTCACAAAGGGGGTGCGGTCGATCCACATGTCGCGCAGGGCAGGGTCATTGTCGAGAATGACCTTTGTGAGCGGGGTGAGCATGTAGCCCGGGCTGGTGTTAGAGCTCGAAGGGACTGGCAGGGGATCAGGGTGAGATGGGAGGGAGAGGCGGGGACAGGGTTCACGAAGGGATGTGGTGTACAGGTGCCCCTTCCAGACGCGCTGGGCGGACGGCCACCCCTCAGGGGGCTTTCAGAATGAAGCCGAGGAACCTTAGTTATGGTTGATAAACTCGACGGATGCCACACCGACTCACGAAATACAGTTGACCCGGATCCTCTGTGGCGCCCACTCGACCGCGAGGGAGCGTGCCATGTGCCGCACCGCCGCCTCTGCGATGTTAGCTCGTCATTGAGGCGAGTTGGAGCAAGTGTCGCGCGCAGCATCTGCTGCCGCAGCTCGGTGAGTCGCAGGGGGGCTCGACGTACTCGACATGTTGTATGGTGCCTGCGGCTGGGGGACGTTGACGATCTGGGCGTTAGTTACCGACGACGGAGACAGTATGGGGTCACGGGCGAGGATGGACATAGCATGAGGTAGCGGGTAGGAGGTGACCGGTTTGGAATGAAACAAAAGCATCCCCGGGAAGACAGGGAGGAGAATAGCACGCCCGCAAAGGTGGATATCTCAGCGCCTTGCGGATTTCCACAATGATGGCAGGTCTGCTTGGCCAACACTATCCCTCCCCATCCGTCTGCAGGCCGCACTCCCTCTCACAAACAAGGCGCCACATAAGGACCCCGCTTCCGAGTCCCGTCGGCACAGAAGGACCGTCGTCTCCCACTCGCATCGGCACTAAACACCCTCCCTACCCCCACCCGTCAAGCCGGCACCAAGGGCCCACTCACGCTCCCGCTCATGCTCCCGATGAGCACCACACTCCCGCCGTCGGGCATGAGCCGCGCGCCCTCGAGTGCGCAGAACCACGACCCCATAATATTGATATCGACAAGCTTGCGGACCTTGGCCGTCGGATAGTCGTGGGCAGCAAAGTTCTCCACAATGCCGGCGGCAGTGACGAGCGTGTCGACGCGGCCAAACTTTTCCTTCACACGCGCAAAGGCGGCCTTTACGCTCTCCTCGTCGGCAACGTTGCAGCCCAGACCGAGCGCGGTGATTTCCCCGGGGGCCGCTTGGCCCTCGGACACAAACCACTCGGCGAGCTCGGCGGCCGACTTGGACGCGTCCGCCTCGTTTAGGTCCATGATGACAATGTCCGTCGCGCCGGATTCGACAAACGTGCGCGCCATCATGTTGCCCAGGCCGCGTGCCGCGCCCGTCACCACGCACACTTTGCCCTCCATGCTGAACAGCGGGAGGGTGCGTTTCGAGTGCGGGGCCGCGTGGTCGGCGACCGCAGGGTCGGCCGGGAGGGTCTGCGGTTAGTGGTGAGGACCGAGTGTGTGGGGATGCGGGGTGGGATTTGTGACCGGCGTGCATTGGGGTCACTAGTGGGCAGTGTTTGCCAGCAAATGCGGCTCGACAGCAAACGTGCGGGCGAGCAAATGCAGCGGTTGCACTGGACCAAAGCATTGCTCCAAAGTCATGCCGGACGACACGACTGCCCCAACCGTTCAGCCAAACAAACCGCTGCGGTAGCGTACGCCGACCCGACGACAGTCCAGCCAACCCATCCCGACGAGGTGTCCCGTGTTGGCTGCGGCAGCGGACACAGGCAAGGCAAGGCAACAGGCAATACCCCATTCACAATCTTAGCCTGTACACCGCGCAAGGCTTTGTGTAGGTATGTACATGGGTGCGAAACAACCCAAGACCATGGCCCGTTCTCTCCCGTTTGTTGTGCCTTTCACTATCGCCAGCGATAGAAAACAGGCACCAGATCACCCAGACCAGCGTCACATCCAAGGCACATCGAGCTTGAACCGTTGACCTGGCGTCTTGGACAACCTTTGTCCCTGTCGGGTTTCCCCTCCTCACCCGTCCCACAGCCCGTTCCCCTCCCCCACCCCAATCCCCCACCGGCCGGCTCACCTTGGGCAACTCAAACGTCGCCGAGCTATCCGTCTTGGCACTCGGCGTCGCCTCGACGCGGTGCTTGTCGTACCCGTCATCCTTGCGGCGCACGACCGACGTCGACAGCGCGCGCGCCGACATCTGCGTGAGGGCGGAGCTGGGGGCGCGGAGTGGAGCGCGGAGGGCGGTTGGGAGTAACATTGGGGGTGTGGGGGGGAGGGGGTTGCGATGCAAGAATGCAAGAACGCAAGGGTGCTGAAATATAGACGTTATAAATATGCAAAGGGAGATGGATGCAAGACGCAGAGGTGGCTCTCTATCTACAGCATGAGCGAGGATAGCGAGCGCGGGAAGCGTGAGGCATGTACATGTTGACGTTGACCAGGCAGGGCCAGACCCCCCCAAGCCCCAACATTTGGCTGAGACATTAGTCACTGTCAGATCTCGGGGTCGGGCCGATGTCCTGGTCGGATGAGGCCGAACAGGCATCGTTGGACTCATTCTCGTCTGAGATTGGAGGGTTCCAACATCCGCGAGCAGCGCGATAACAGCTGCCGCACAGTGCTCCCGACTGCTCCACGTCCATGCGTCCAATGATGCATGGCCATGTACAGGATCATCCGGCTCGGACAAGGAGACGAAAAATGGCATGCCATCGAGCATCATGAGGTTTAAACATCGTCTCGACAGCCCACAGTGTATCCGGATATTCCGCTACTGGACCCAAGCTTCGTCCGGAAGTCTCCATGAAGACGCCGTCAGCCTCGAGCTGCAACACCTGTAGGAGCATTCTGTACACTGACTAGAGGGCAAGGACAAGGACTCTGCAACGCCACGAAACACACTACCATACAAAGAGCACACAACAGTGCAGGTATAAGCTTAGCGACATGAGTCACCACTGCTTGGCCTTTCTCAGAGCACTACCGCTACGGCATGATGCGGTGCCGCGATGGAGTTTGTGCATCCTCCCTGGCTGCTTGTTATGAGAGATGGACCGCAGTTGTGCAGCACAAGCACCGCGACGGCGCTACCCGCCTCGCGCATCTACGGTTGTCCGAGGTCGTCCAAACACTGTGGTGGGCCCCACAGTGAGGTTAGGAGATGAGATTGTCTTCGACACGATTCGCATCTATACACACACGTACATACACACCCAGACACCCAGACACCCATGCACACGCACACAGCTCACAAAGAATTGGGACGGCGTGCACGGTCACTCTCGCTGTGCCAAGCCCGCCTTTCACACGGTCTCGGACCGCTCCATCCCGCTTCGTCACAAGCGACAGTGCTGACCGTGCTTGGCTCCCAGCCACGCCAAGCCCAGGTCAATGCGATCAAACGACACGACCCCGCTACCCAGCCAAGCGTCGTGCTCGGTACCAGAACCACATCTGCCACATCAGATGGAATACACTTGCATAGGGTGTTGTACACTGCCCCGGGATTACTGCGCCCCAGTGGACGATGGTGTAGCTTATAGGTAGTCTGTCGTCAGCCGAGGTCAAATCGGTGGGTCGCACGCAATCCTTGCGCGTACGAGCGGTCCAGATACCCCGCAACCCGAACAGCAGTCAAGAGCCAGACACTCACTTTATAATGTATTGCTAATGTAATGTAGACTCGCTCCATCACCACGCCGACGACCGTGTCGCATCGGCAATCATCTCACGCACGTCCTCTGCGTCGCCTGGTGCGAGCTCAAAGCTGGGTTGTGTGCTGGACACGGACGGGGAAGAGAACGAGGACGGCGATGAGAATGATGATGGCGACGAGTACGATGATGGGGACGATGGCGATGAGGACGAGGCCGACATGCGTGAGTCGGAACTACCCTCGTCGATACTACGCAGCTCGACGACGGGCGGGCCCTGCGGAGGCGGCACGAGGGGCGTGTGCAGCAGGAACGTGAAGGCCTGCTGGGCGCGGAAGAGGAAGGGCGGGGACATTGTGGTGGTTGCTGTTGTGGGTTTGGTGGGGTGGTAGTGGTGCTGGTGCTGGTAGTGTTGGTGTTGTTGATGGTGGAGAGAGTGACTAGTAGCTGGTGGGGAGCGAGATATCGTTGATGTGCAGAGGGTAAAGGAGTGGTGTGAAAGTCGGTCGTTGCCAAGCCTTGTTGATAACACACATGCCCTCGAGAACGCTCGAGATCCATCGGCGCCACTCGGACTCGAGTTTAGCAAGACGCCATCTAAATTTACCCATCAACCACAACAAACCTGCAATCACGCTTTTCCCCCAAACAGGTCGGTCTAAAAAATGGTACGTCATAGGCGTCATCATCCTTTGAATCGTCGCCAAGCACAACACCCAAGGCCCAAGACCCAAGCGCCACAGCCCGCGGTCCGACTCTGCTCCGTCCCCCAGTCCCCCCAGCCCCGAGTCGGCCGCCGAAACCGACCGTGCTAAACCATGCCGGCATCCTCTCCAACCCCGAGCTTGGGCCCCTTGGCTTTTGGCTCCCTTGGCTTGTCGAGTTCTTATGCGAGCCGCACCCTCAATCTCGTCTCCCGATCACGCACTCGACGCCGCGGCGGCGAGCGGTCTGAGCGGTCTGATGTGCGACGTCTGCCGGCGGCCATCGTGTCACGTGTGTGTCCAAGTCACATGTCAGCAAGGCGCATGAAGATGAAGGGTCGTGTTGCCAAAGACTTGCTTTGTCACAGTGCCTTAGGCCTTGCCTTGTGCACAAGGAATGCAGAGCAAGGTCGGAGGTGGGTCGACCATGGTTGGTGAAAGGAAAGAAGAGGGTGCTCTTGCAGTCACGCAGTTGGGGGTTGCTTGGCGTCCGAGGCACTTGTCGTGGGGCCGTGGCGTTAAAGGCTCATCCAGCTACGACAACCTCATTCAAGCCTGCAGAGTACTCTGCCTAGTGCCCAGGTTTTCTTTCGACGTGTTGACGCGGTTTACTGATAACCACGTGTGCACCGCGGCGTCGCGTCATCCCATGTATATCTTTCCTTCACCAGTCGCTATCCGAAACCAGCGAGAAACCCTCTGTACCTCTACCACAGCCAGAGCAGTATGCGATGCATGTAGAGTACAACAATGTGCTCTAGCACATAGTCTAGGAGGCCGCGGTCGCTCGCGCGCCGCCACGGCCTCTCGTCCTTTCCGTCACCACGGGTCCCGTCTTCTCCATCTCCAGCTCCTGCCGGTATCTAGTATCGTTTCGACCAGTAGCAGTGCGTAAGTGCCCGCTGGTCGTTCCGGTTCGACGGCGTGTCGACCACCAGCGAGACGGACACCTCACGATACCGCCGACACCAGACAACCCCTGCTGGCGCCGACGCCCGCCACGCCACACACCAACACCGCGCGCTCCGCCTCGCGACCACTGCTTAGTCCTCCTCGGACGGCGCCTTGCGGAGATACAAGTCGATCGCACCCGAGAACGCGGCGAACGCGAGGCCACCGCCGATCATGGTCTTGGGGCCAGCGTTGCGTGCGAGGATCGCACCAGAGAGGAAACCGGCAGAGAGGCCATTGTAGATGTCGTTCTTGGCTCGGTACTGCTGGTCAGCATCGGTAGGGCAGTTCGGTGATGGGGAGGGTTGGAGCTTGCGAGGACTGTGAGGGTTGAGGCAAGACTTTGTGGCCAGCTCATGCAAGTAGCTGGGGGAGCCCTCTCCCACTCATTCGGTCGATGGCCCACAGCTTCTGCCGCTCCCTCCTCCCACAGCTGGCCCCAGCCACGGATACTGGGAAAAACAGCAGGCATACACCGTGTTGATGCAGCCCGTGCCGTGACCATTGCCCAGCTCGTGTTTTCCAGCCCCGAAGCCATTTTCAGCTCAGTTTCGACTTACCCCCTCAATGCAGCACTCGACGCCCGAATACAGCATGCCGACCTTTGCAAAGCCCCGTCCTTGGCTCCACATGTTGCGTCCCATCTCCTTGAACATGTACGCCGCCTGTGCGCGGGTGCCGTGGAGCTTTTCCGAGGCGCGCGAGAGTGGGTCCTCGTACGCAAACGTCGCCGACATGAGGGAGAGGAAACCACCGAATACGAGACCTGGGTGTCAATTGTGGGAATGGGGGAAGGCGAAGGAATCTAATCTCTCGAGAAACGACCGTCAAAGAAGGCAATGGAGCAGATAAAGCGGGAGACGGGTCTTTGAGAGGATGAGAGGAGGAGAACCGCAGCAAAAGAGCTGCGCGTCGTAGGTGTTCCCGCGTGGGCAAGCTCGGATGGCCGCAGGGGGCATCTTCGCCGTCGGTCACGCTCTGGGCAATCTTTCATCCCTCGGCTCCTCGTCTTCTGGACCTCCTCCTTGTCGTTGTTGTCGCTGTGCTAGGGATGGTCCAGATCGGTCGACATGCAGCTCCCATCCTCTTCTCATTCTCGCACTCTCCTTGGGCCCCTCTTCCTCCTCCACAAGGTCTCCTCTCCCCATCACCGCGTACCCGTAGTCCCTCCAATTCCCCTCTCCCCCACCCCCGGTCGCGCCCAAAACCCTACACCCCATCGACAACTCCACTCACCAGCACCACCAGCCATCACGACCTTGAGGGGACAGCTCTCCATGCCATAGTTCATCCATCCCTGCCACTTTGCCATCTGGCGGAACTGCTCCTTTTCCTCCTCGGTCGTTCCGGGCGGGTACGGCTCCGAGCCCGGGAGGTAAATGGGTGCCATGAGCGGGTGGGACGCCATCGTGCGAGTGGTTGGGGATTGTCGTCGGGGAGGGTGTCGTCGGTGTCGTCTCTGTCGTGGGTGTCGGCGCACGAGTCCAAGTCGGGTATCTGTCGCGAGACGGGGTCAAGATTCAAGACGCGGGAGGGCGGGCGCGGCGGAGGGTGGTGTTGAGGGCCAGGTGAGGGCGAAGATAGGGGTGAGGGAGGGGGTGAGACGAGAAGAACCCGGAAGAGGATGAGGAGATGTGGGGAAGGAGACGTTGACGAGGACGGTGAACAACAGCCGGCAGTTGATCGTGTGGGGGTGCCAACTTTTCCAGTGCCTGGCACGGCGCACGCTAGCGCAGCGCTCATGCCGACGGGCGGGCGGCGCTAAGCGGACAACAGGCGGAGGCAGATCGGCTCAAGGTGGGCGGAAGCAAATGTCCTTCTTGGATGGGCTGGGTGGGCTGTGGCACTTGGTGGGCCAGTGAGCGGTGGCAGTTGGTGTACGTGCCACTTCATCTTGTTCTCTTACTTTTATGTCGCTGTCCATGGTGTGTGCTGGGGGTATAGTGTGAGTTGCGTCTGGATGATATGAGGTAAGTAGACTAGGGAAAGGCGAAGAGAATGTGTTGCGGTGCCAGACTACCCCCGTGCCAGGTGGCTGGCTACTGAGGCTCTGTCGAGTGAATCGTAAGAAATTTCGAGACTGACAGGACCGTACTTACAACCCCTGCTATCAAGCTCCCTCCTGGCTCCAGCTCGAGCCATCGCTTCCACTTCACGAGAAGCATCATGCTGATACAGCGCGGAGGTCTGTGACCCGCAGGCATGCCCATGTGCGCACATTGTCAAGCTGACACAACTACTACCTCTTCAGAACAAACCGAGGAGCCAAACCGTAGTGCAGATCACTCATAACCGCAAACGTACATGAACAGTCCACCAGGACACGGGAACAGTAATGCAACCATCGAACCCCTCCACTTGCCACCTCCGTCTCCAGACATCCTCATGCCAGGGCCATCATCTCCACCATCGACAACCGAGCGCCACTCTGCCGAAGCAGTCGCCAACGCCAACACAATCATCACACCACCTTGGCTGCAGCCAGGTCTGCCTCCCTTAGGGGTATTGGTGACATTGTGAAGGGGGTAGAGAGTGGGCAGGGGAGTAACGTGCCCGGAACGTGAGGTGAGGTGAAGTATGCGGGTGTGAGTCCCTCGCATGGATCAGAGGAATGTGCGGCAGCGAAGCCAGGACGATGATGGGCCTCTTGCACTACATACGATTGTACCTGTGATGAATAAAGTTGGAATATCCGAAATTATTTGACGACGCCGGAGACTACAGTACGCCAACGGTACATGCGTTCACGACGTTGTGTCAATGCAACGAAGGCAAATCATATATGAGACTCGACTCGTACGAGTCTACAGTACTACTTGTACAGCACCTGCTCGTAGGGGTCCTACGTATGCATCAAGGAACCACCCATACAAGACAACTCGTAAAATTATTCATCAGACTAGGCAGTGTCCATTTACGGGCGCGGGGCTGGATACAAAATAGGCGCGGAGCGAACAGGACGACGCCGGGTCGACTATAGAGATTCGCTGCCCCTGGGGTCGCAGTGTGGGTGGGGTCGGGGTCGTATCGTGTCGTATCGTCGGGTAGCGGGGACTGTTGTTGCGGTCGTCGGGTGCCGCGTGCGCCAAGCGTCGAGCGTATGGTGTGGGTGCGGGGTGGGGGTCACGACGAAGAGTCGACCACCTAGCACACTTGCAGGTGCGTACGCCCCGGCGCCGACTTCATAGTGTACTTGACAGGCACGTAGCATCCAAACTCGGTGCGCATCCAGAGCGTGCCCTGGTTCCCCGGGTCGAGGCAGAGGGCGGTGAACTCCTGTCCCTCGACGAGGGGGTGTGCGGCGTCCTCGGTGTCCGTGTCGACGGCGGCGATGCAGGGGAGGTCTTGCTTGGCCAGCCAGCGCTCCGCCGAGACGAGCGGGAGGGCGAGGGTGAGGAGGGTCGTGCACGTGGTGAACTTCATGATGGGTTGGTATGGGTTGGTGTGGTGTGTTGGTGTGGTGTGGTGTGTTGGTGTGGTGTGGTGTGTTGGTGTGGTGTGGTGTGTTGGTGTGGTGTGGTGTGTTGGTGTTGGTGGGTGCTGATACAACTTGAACTGTGGAGACGACTCGATGTGGGGCTGCGTCTGTTAAGTAGTGCTGAGGGAGACGTTCGTGTTGTTGGCTGTGCGGGGTCGCTCGAGGTGTTGGTGGCTGTGTGGGGTCGGCCGTGAGGTGGCGTCGGCTGCGGGGTGTGAGGTGACGAGCGGAAGTGGCCCACGCCACAGTGCATCTTAAATACCACCGAGATCCGCACACATCCACACCGATAGGTCGACCGACAGCCACCGACGCCAACAACCGCTACAATGCTGGCATCCAAGCCACTCGGCGCCGACATCTAAAATCCTATTCTGACTCCGGGCCAGAGTCTACGGAAGTCCTCGACGTCTTGTTGGTCAGAATGGTCGCAACGCAACTGCTCGGATCCTGGGAACGACTGGGCCTAAAGCGTGAAACCCGTGAAACCCTCGATAGGTGTGCCACCCTTGATAAACAACGACATAACGACACACGTTACGGTTCAAAGAAGCTTGTTTTTAATCGTCCAACGCCACCAATGCCACCACCGACGACATTTGGAAGATCAGACACTCACGAGACTCGGACAGACCACTTACGAGACTCGCCAGGTGATTGGAGAGCTTGTTCTCCATGTCCCATCCACGAGGGCCCACGAGTTCACACGCGTTCACGAGAGCAATATTCGACCCTGCTCTCTGGGTCCAGGAACCGGCACACCCACCTGTTCGGGGAGGTGGATATTGAGCTCTAAACTGTAACAGACATGAGGCTAATGTTGGTGGTGGGTCATGCTCTCCGACTGTTAGGTTGATGTTAATGGACGTGCATATAACATGTTCTGTTCTTGAGGGTGGGCTAGGGCTCGGTCAGGTGGGGGCCCCGTGTGCGTCGAAAGAACGTCGAGATGTTGTTGCCCACTCGTTCCAGATATGTGACTGGCAGTCTCGGCGTGGGTCGGCGCTTACTGAGTAGCTCCGAGATACTTCTCGGTGGTTGCACGAGTACGCGTCGTGGAGATACACGGCGTTTGTGAACGCGATGGTTACCCTCTGCCCATTGCACCAAGCCCGCACGCGTTGTGTTGCGCGCCGGCATGAACGTGTCCTGAAGAGGGGGGTTTCCGAACGCAACGGCATAGGTTGGAGCACGCGAAGAGCATAGAACCGTCGCCTTCACACGCCGAACAGCGTCCACACCCGTCGCGAACATCGGCAGAGTTGAGGGGGGTATTCCTTGACCTGTTGTCCTTTGTGAAATATGGCCCCGAGTACAAGTGCGTTCGAAGTGGAGCGACTGCCACCTCCACCTTGGATACAGGATACACGCGAGGTTGAGTTCAAGACACCCTTTGGATCACCTAATCGTACGATACGTGACAACAAGTTCTGGAGATTAAGCTGGGCGTCCCTCGATTCATCCTAACCACAGAAGTGTATAACCTATTGTCCTTCGCGAAATACGTCCCCAAGTACAACGTTCGGAAAGGCCAGAGACTGCCACCACCTTGGATTCAGTTAGTTACACGAGGCCGAGCCAAAGCCGCCTCTGGATCTCTGACCAACCCAGTCGTACGATCCGTCACACCTCGCCCTTAATCACGTTTCCTAGGAAGCAATATCCTGCTTCCCATGGCGTCCTGGACAGCCACTGCGTGTACAATTGTTCAACCTTCTCGGGTGAGGCGCACGGCGTATGTACCCCGCGTCGGATCATGGAACGTTCGGCACATCTAATCTTCAGCACCACCCTATGAGATCGTGTGCTCTCGAGAACACCAATCCTCGCCAGCAACACAACTTGATCGTGCACTTGGCAACAACTCACCATTGGTCGAGTCACACCAGGTGGGGCGTTCCGTTGCTCACGAGCCAAACTCTACCAACGTGGCAGGCGGCAGTGGCGGTGGCGTGGCCGGGCCGCTGGCATCTTTAACTCGTGGCGAGGTTGCGAACGTTATTATTGTTTATTGTAGCTGTCGCGTTTCTATTTGTTCGGTCTGCGAGTCCCAGTGGCTTCTGTCCATGATTAAACTGTTAAACTGGCTCGCGCTCCACTGGCTACATACATACACTGGTCCACAGTGGTTGCCAGTGGGCGTGGCTGAGCGCTGTGGTAGTTATCACGTCTTCCATTTGTTCCAGCTGGGACGTTACGTCTTGTGGCTTCTGTCCTTCCATATTACACTGTTAAACTGGATCGCGCTCCACTGGTACACTGTGGTTGTGGCCGTTGGCCGTGGCTGAACGCCATTGTTACCACGTTTCCATTTGTGCCGTTCTTCCAGTTGCGAGGTCGGGTGGCTTCTGTCATTAAACACCCATGGCGTTCGACTGGTCCACAGTGGTCATGCGTGGTGGTGGCGGTGTGTTCTACACATCCAACCTCACTCGAGGCCGAGTGCCATGCGGCACGCCGCACGCGACAGGCTGTTATCCGCCACTCTGGTGGGGCCTGGTCGGGGTTCATGCGCCACGGTAACGTCTGCCAACCTTACAGTAACGTCTGCTAGTTGTGGCCAGTGGTCGTGGCTGGCGGCGTGCACCGCACCTCCAACTTCACTCGAGGCCGAGAGTGCCTGTGCCGCATGCCAGGGGCTATCCGGACCCACTTCCGGGGCCTAAACACCACAGTAACGACTGTCAGGCTGCCACAGTAACCTTTGAGCCAGACTTCTCGGCGTCGCCTCAGCGGTTTGACGTGCCGCTGTCCGAGTTAATCGCGCGCCACGGCGCAGGTCCGGTCTTCGAGGCGTCGAGGCGGGCGGGGTGGCGCGCCGCAGCGCAGTGCCTGCCCCCTCCGGGGCCCAAACGCCACGGTAACGTCTACGAAGCTGCCACAGTAACCTCTGCCCCGCGTGGGTTCTGGGCGCCGCCTTCGGAGTTAATCACACCACGAGAACAAGTCCGGTATCCGACGAGGCGCGGCGTCGCGGGGGCGGCGGACCCCACCGCCCCTGTTCCAATCGCGAGTCTGATGCTCAGCTCCGACAGATCCTGCCTTTGTCCAGTACGATCACACCCAGTCCAACACACGAGAACATCCTATTTCATTCGCTACTAGTTTCCATATTACGTTCGCAACGTGTACGACATGGGACGGGGGGGATAGAGGGGCGAGGGGAAGGGACTGCACAACCACACTACTCGCACGTCGGGGGCTAGACTACAGAACTACTGGTCATCGGCTTTTCAGGTCAGTCAGCAGCTCTTTGCGGGGAATACGTGCGGCTCGGTAAGGCAGTGCGGGTGTGTGGGTGTGTGCGGGCGCGGGGGTTGTGTTGGCGGAGGGCGGTGTGGGTCGGGAATACTGAAAGGTTGGGTTGCACTGCGGAACCGAGCCCTTGGGGATAGAGATGTGTTTCACGAGCTCGTGGGGGGCTTGACGGGGCTCAACACCCGCGTCGGCACACTCACTTGCCGCTACTCTACTTCTTGTCCGAGCCCATAAGGCGGCTGAACATACCCTTTGACTCTTGATTGTCGTGGGTGGCGCCGGCACCCGACGCCGACGCGTTGGACGCCTGCGACGGTCCTCCCTCGTCGGCGTCGGCGTACACTTCCGTGCCGCCCTTCTTGCCAGTCGAGCCCGCGCCCGACACGCCAGACACGCCCGACGCAGCGGACGTGTCGACCTCACCGGCGTCGCCCGTGTCGGGCGCGGCGTCTGTGCCGGCTCCACCCGCTGCCGGGTGTGTCGTGCTAGTCGTACCCGCGCCCGCATCGTGTACAACCGCACTGCCTGCACCTGTGCCAGTTGTACCAGTGGCCTCACCAGTTGTGGGCTCCTCTCGGGCGGGGGCCTTGCCAGTGTTGCGCGAGTTGCCCGACGCAGACGCCGTGTCATGCGCCTCGTCGTGAACCGGCTTTTCCTTCTTCTCGAGCTGGGGTACAAGTCAGATGTCTCTCAAACTGGGTACAAGTGAAACACTCACAGCGTAGCCGTTCGGGCCAACCTCGATGCCGGCGTGGGCGCCGGGGGCGGTGTATGCCGGGACCTCTTCGTGCTCGTCGTGAGCGTGGTGGTCGTGCAGACCCTCCTCCTCGTCGACCTCGTCGTCCGTGTGCTCCTCGATCGAGCTGCCCTCCTCGTCCTCGTCGTCGAGCTCGTCCTCGTCCGACCCGTAGCCGACGCTGCGCACGGCCTGGGCAATTGGGCCGTCGCGCTCCATCTGCTCCGAGGCAACAAGGTAGCGCGCAACGAGCATGCGGAGGTCGTTCCACACCTCCATCATCTCCTCGTGTGAACGTGCGCGGAACGTGTATGCCTCGTTGCTGCCAAAGAACTTGCCGCCGGGGGTCTTGCCGAATGCCGACGTGCCGTCCTTGCGGGCCTCGATGTGGAACTTGTGCGATTTGGCGGTGGTAGCAGACGAGGGCGGGCCGAGGGTGCAAGCAGGAAGGAACAGAGACCAGTTGGGGTGGGTAGCAGTGGTGGGGTCCGACGACGCATACTCGTGAAGGTAGCCGGCGGGGGTAAGGACGTAGAAGCCCTCCTTGTAAGTCTTGGTGAAGCGCTTCTTGCGCTCGAGAAGGCCAGCGTGGACGGGTACGACCGACGGGTCGTTGCGGCCCGGGTAGTCGATGGCGTCCGGGTTGCGGAGCGGGGTCTCGGGGTCGAGCAGGTGGTCGGAGCGGGCGGCAAAGGCAATCCACTCGCGGTCGGGCATGAGCTGGGCCATGTTGACGCCGAGCTGGCGCCACGTCTCCTGGACCGAGACGGACATGCGGCTCTGCCACTCGTCAAACGTCGACCAAGCCGACTGGATCGAGCGCACAATGCCCTCTTCAAAGTGGGCAGAGTTTTGCTGCATGATAACAATCGACTTTTGGAGCGCATTCTCCTCGTTGACCTGCCTCATGAGCTGCTTGTGGACAGAGAGGTTGACCGCAAACGGGTCTTCCTTGGGCGACACCTGCATCGGCGTGTGGTTGACGGCGCCAATCGCGCGCGCAAGGTCGGCAATGGCGCGCGTGGAGAGCTCACGCTCCTTGGCCACAGACGCCGCGAGCTTGCCCGTGTCGTTCTGCACATTCTTAATGTGAGCCTTGATTTCCGTGCGGAGCTTTTGCAGGTGCTGCACAATCGACGACTCGATCGTGCGCGCCAGCGACGCGTGCGAGTCGGCAATGACGCGAGTCTTGTCACGGATCGTGTAAAAGACGTCCTGCATGCCGCCCTCGCCGAGGAACTGGTTGCCAGGACGGAACGGCACCTGGATGACCGCGCCGAGCTTGGTCAGTTCCTTGGACGTGTTGGCCTCAATGTCGGCAATGCCCTCAAAGTAGGCTACGACGCGTCAGTTCACGCCCCCATCATCTCCCGTCCACAACCGCCTACGTACAGATGAGCATCTTGACAATCTGCTTCCAGGCCGTGAAGCGCTCGATGAGAATGTCCGACGGCTTGAGCTCATGCGGGGCAGTGTTCTTCTTGATCTGGGACTACGTCAGCTTGGCTGCGTTTCGTGCATGAAACCCGACCCAGACACGGTGGCGGCGTATCGTCGACTCTTGTCGCGGGGGATACGTACGAGCGACTGGTTGCGGCTGATTGTCGAAGCGCCGCCCCTCGAGGTGGAGCGGGACAGGGTGTCAAAGTGGGACATTGCGATTGTGCCCCGTTGGGTGTTGTTGTGGTAGTGGTATGAAGAGAAGTTGCGATTCGGGTAAGAGTAGCTGGAGGAAGAGTTATAGAGAGAAGATGAGATGAATGGGACAAGGAAGGATGGCTACAGAGTGAGGAACGTTGTGGACTGAGGCGATGTTGTCGGAGTGAGAGAGCCTGGGGCGGGGGAGAAGGACGAGGAGGAGCAGGAGGAGGACGACGACGACGATGAGGGGGCGGGGTAGAGAGAGGTATGTATGACGCCCATCTGGGTCCTCACCTCACCCCCCTTGTCCCTTGGCCTTGGCTCGGGTGGCGCGCCGTTGCCCCAGCCAGACAGATGTACAGATGCCAGCCAGCCAGGGGCGCGGCGGCTAGGCGGCTGTCCTCGGCCTCGTGATTGTCATTGCCATTTTGCCATCGCCCCCTGGCCGTGCCCCTTGGCCCTTGGCTGATGATCCCGAAGGAGAGTGCCCTCTTTTGATCCCGCACGTCACAGACATGAATGATCACTTGCCTAAATTGGCAGTCTGACGTCACTCGCCCTCCCCTTGTACTCGCATGTGCACTTAGTGTGGGTCGGTTTATGCTCTCGACTAGTACGTTGTGCAAATTGGCCGCATGGCCGATGACCTCCAGTAACCGCAGCACATGAACCGCAGCCGCATGACGGCAGGCACCGGCAATCAGATCCAGGACGATGCCAGCGTCATGCGGACGCGGCCAACACAAAGTGGGCAGCGTGGGCGCATTGCCTGCGTCGATTAATACAGGTACGCGTTAGGTTCACCTCCCATCCATGCTGGCCACAGGTGCCGAGCTGCGACCTGATGCCAGAGTTGCCAGAACATCCACGACGGTACAGGGCGACGTTTGATCGGCGGCCGCCATGTGTGGCACAAGCCCTGGCATTCATTCATCGACCATGTTGACATGTGCAACATTGTGCCGCCGGCTCTGCTCTGCCACAAAGGTTATCGCAACGCCACTTGGACGACACAACATGCCCACGAGCTACTCACCGGGCCATGGTCGATTAGAGCGTGAACGATCGGCCAGGCTGGCATCGGCTTGGTGCCAAGAGAAGACTACGACGACGCTGGCGATTGCTTTTGGCCAGGACCGTGGAGCACCGACATTCGGTGGTTACCTGTTGACTGTGCACTCGAAAGCGCAAGCAAAGCCATGGGGTATGCGGAGTGCATGCGATGCAACAGGCGCACCGCCGAGCCACAGACCCGAGCAAAGCACTTCTGTCTGGCAAGCTGCCTTACGGTAGATACTGAAATTGGGACAAGTTGACCAAGGCCCAACCTGACATGCTGACAATCGCAACTAGGACTCTCGTCCGAGATGACGGTGATAAAGACGTTCCAGGCGTTGGACGTTGGCATCGCCAATCTCATCAGCATCGCGGAACGGCCCGCCTTCAACCGCAATAACCAGCCAAAGACCCGAGGCCTCCCAACATCGACCCCCAGTTCCCCGATCCGCGCAGGCCTCACCCGGTACAGGATGTGGTTGCTGAGAGAGTCGCACGACTTCGAGCGCGGCGTCCAAGGCAGCAGGGTGGAAGATGCTGGGCCAGTACCGAGGATGACCACCCAACTATAAGCCGCTATTGTAGTGGTGGTCACGCTTCAGCCGCGAGGCGACCGCTTCCCAAGGTGTCGGCTCCGTCTGCTCCAGGACGAATGTGGCCGGCGCAAACCGTCTTCTTCTGCAGGTCGGGGGCTTTAGGCCGGGTGGTGTTGAGCTCTTCGACCCAGGCATCGTGGGATATTCGAGCGTAACCGGCTTCCACAGCCTTCATGACCATGGCCGTCATGGGCGTCAGTCACCGAGCACAGGCCTGTCCCCTTGGCCACAGCCATAGGTCCGCAGCGTTTGGAGTATGATAGGCGAGGGTGGTGCCTACCCAAGTCGCATCTGGTGATTTCATTGCCATTCCGATGAGTGCATCTGAGCCCGAGTCGCCATTGAGCAGCGCATCGCGCAGGCCGGCCGACGCCGTGCGCGAGACAGCTTCCTTGGGGATCGTTATCTCCTCTGGCAGTGTCAGTTGTTGCGCCTGAATTCAGCGATCTTCCTTGGAGGAACCAAAACTCACTTCCTCGCCCGAGATGCTCTGCAGGGGAACGACGGAACGACCCCCAGCTGCCCAGCCCTTGTCGTTGTCGCGGGAACAGCAGTCCGACGCAGCCAGCTGCCAGCGATTGGTGCTGCGCTGGTCGCGGGCAAACGCTGTTGCCTCGCATCGGTCACACGTCGTCGACGAGACCATTTCGGAGCATGTGGTGTAGTGACCGCCTTTCTCGCACCTCGTCTTGCAACTCCCGGCACAGTTGTTGACGTTCCTTGAAGGTTGCCGAGCCGGGCGGCCGCTCGGGCCACTTGTCGGTATGTGCTGGATAAAGAGCTGGGTGTTACGACCAGCTACATGGGGGCAGGGGATGCGCGGGGGCTGTGGGGGTGGGGGTGGAGGAGGGGGGGTGGGGAGAGATAGGTTGGCGAGTGTTGCCTGCGAGAATCAGCATTGGCGTCGTCCAGGACTCCAACTACAGGCGGCTCTCTCGCCCTCCGACGCCACTTCCACTCACCCCGACCCCGCCCCCGCCGACGACACCTGGCGGCATCATACCGGTCACTGCAGCACCTTGACATCCGACATGCCCCAGTTCATCCTCAGGCCCAGTGCGTCCGCGCGACAGCCGCACCTGAGGTGAGCCAGTTGCCTGGCTCTCCGTTCCATCGAGACACTTAGCCCGCTGGTCCTCTAAACACTCTATTTGTGGAGGCCCTTACCCACTGCCTTGACCTGATGCCTGCGGTCCACTTCGCCTTCTCGCGCAACTTATTCATGGACTATACCGAGAAGATTACCATCATCGAGCAGGCCGCTGCGCGAGCGCGCGTTTGGCGCCGAAGGCGACGGGAGAGAGGACATTTCAAGGTTTAAGACTGTAGACTTAGTAGTTAGACGGCTACGTTGGATGGTGAATAGCACGTATGAAACGCGCCGATCCGAACTTGCCCTTGTTTCAAGTCGCCTCCTTCCTTCCGAACCAATTCCACCGTTCCATGTTCTTGACGATCCGTCTGTCTGTCGATCTGATTGCCACGTGAAACTGTGTGCTGCCGATCCGCTGATCGTTGTGTGGCGGCGAGCTTGGGTCATGCGGCACAGTCAATGCGGTCACTGCAGTGCCAATGCCACGACACGCCCAAGACCCTCAGCACGGTCATTTCGAGCGCTTCACTGTCGCTGAGAATCCTCGGTTCATTGCACTGAAGCGGGCCGGACATTGGCCGTCTGACAACACATCCAAGCCGCCAATAGCGACGTACCAAGCGCGGCTGTAGAGCTAGAGCTGGGAGAAGTCAGATGAGCATAATGTATAGTGCAGTTCTTGGAGTGTGCTGAGGCGGCCATGATGAAGAAATGTCACTAGGCATGGTGACCAACATTCTTTGGCTCCTGCATTCAGTGTGTCTGTGGCCAGTCAGCTGCGGGCATCACTCGGAGTCTTTGGATGCAGATCTGGCTGCCAGCAACCAGCCTGTAGGCCCTGCAACCTCAAGCTGGCAGGGCTGCAGTGTAGTACTGTAGTAGCTACAGGCTGCAGGCTGGCCGATGGCCGTTGGGGTGGACGAAATTCAGGGCATGAAAACAAGCGGGTGAGTTTTGATCGATAGTATCGGCGTTTTCAAACGCATTTTTACAGCCGACACCACGTGCCACTCATCCATAGCGCCGCATTTCGCAAACACCGGAATTTGGTCCCGTCAATTAGGGCCCGAGGCAGAGCGGGGGTTGTGGCACGAGTGCTGGCGGGTTGGCAGCGTGGTGGGTGGGTGGCCTACTCCAGGTCTTTGGTGGTTGAACGAATCTTCTTGTCCGCCAAGTCAACCAAGTGAGTAGCCACAGCACAGGGGCGGCTACGACCATCGAGCACGACGACAACGACGACAGACAGCGCGACGACGTCCCCGAGAATACGCGCGCCAATTCGCGGCGCAAGAGTTGCGTTGGAGGCGGGAGGAGGAGAGGGGATTGTCGTTTCGATGTCTGTTGGAGGATTGTTCGACTTGTGCTCGAGTTGGCCGGCCCCGAGCTCTACACATCGACGACGAGCACATCTAACAGCACAGAAATGTCGATCAGCCGCTCCTCGAGGAACAAGCGCAACGCGACCGGCGCTCGGCGCGCGACGTATCGCAAGAACCGAAAGTTTGAGTTGGGTCGCCAGCCGGCCATGACCAAGCTCGACACCTCGAAGCGCGTCCGTACCGTCCGCACCCGTGGTGGCAACGTCAAGTACCGTGCCCTCCGTCTTGACACCGGCAACTTCGCCTGGGGCTCTGAGGCGATCACCCGCAAGACCCGTCTCATCCAGGTTGTGAGTCGACGCGGTCGACTGGCAGGCATCGAGAAGGGCAAAGGGAGAGGGTGGTGGTGTTCAAGGAGGATGAGGAGGGGTGTTCAAGTTCAGAGATGCCTGCCACAAGACACGACCAAGCCTCTCGCCCGGACCAACTGCTCACCTACAGCGCTACAACTCGACCAACAACGAGCTTCTCCGTACCCAGACCCTCGTCAAGGGCGCCGTCATCGACATTGACGCCACCCCCTTCCGCCAGTGGTACGAGGCCCACTACGCCCAGCCGGTCACCCGCCAGGCCCAGGCCACCAAGGCCGCTGCCGGTACCGAGGAGGAGAAGAAGTCGAACCACGTCCAGCGCATCCTTGCCGAGCGCAAGAAGGACGCCAAGGTTGACATCAACCTCGAGAACCAGTTCAAGGCCGGCCGCCTCCTCGCCGTCATCTCGTCGCGCCCCGGCCAGTCGGGCCGCGCCGACGGCTACATCCTCGAGGGCAAGGAGCTCGACTTCTACCTGAAGAAGCTCCAGTCCCGCAAGCAGAAGCACGCTGCCTAAGCGCCCTATTCGACGGGTGCTTGGCGGACTTGTACGAGAGATGGATTCATGCTTCATTAGGGAGTCGGGTGCCGGTGCGGCTGTGAAGAGTGGAGAGGGAGATGGTTGTGGTGATACGAGGGGAGGGCGGAAGGGTTGTTCTCGACCGAGTGTTGTGGAGTTGGTCGCGCATGGGAGGTTAGCGAAGGTTTGGGGGCAACAGCGTCGTCTGTGTGCGGGGCCAGCACGCGATTGTTCTCGGGATAGGAGGCCCTCGTTCTGTTCTGGGTCCCTTCAGGAGAGGAGGTCTTGAACATACCACGGAGCTCAGCAGCGTGAAGGAGGCACAAGGTATTGATCCCAATTCGAGAGTGGGTTGGACAGAGAGGAGCGTGTCATGAGCTGTCTACTTGCAGGCACTGCCTCTTGAAGAACGGTTCATTCCAGTGTCTATCACAACTGTGGCATCGTTCTATATGACTTGCGTCGTCTTGTCTATCACTTACTGACCTACTCATTCTGTCTTGGAGTACTGAATGCCTCACCCAGGTCGAGGCGGCTGGTGTTGGACCTGATCTGCACGCAGAGGGGCAAGGATCCATTCTTCATTCATTATCAACAGCACAGTTTATTTCGTTTGGCAAGCGGCGACAAGGCTACGGAAGTCTTGCCAGTTGCCATCCCTCCATGTCAGTCTCCCAGTCGACGAGGATTGCATCCTTACAGCTGGAACCGAGGGACGAGCTCACGACCCACGCGGCCTCGCAGTAAACGACGCCAACGCCGCGCGGGGTGGACCGCACAATATCTCCGATATTGTCAATCCACGTCGCCTGGCCCTCGGCGCTGATGGGGATCCAGGCTGCGTCCGGTGGGAAAGCGTACGCGGGCTTGGTACAGAGCGCCGGGTAGTCTGTTTCGGCGACGACAATCTGCTTGTCGGGGTACGTGCTAGCGAGGGTGTGGAGCGTGTGGTTGAGGTTTGCAAACGTCGCGCTGGGGTTGTAAAACGGATAGTGCGAGACGGCAATCTCGTCAATGTCACACAAACTCAGGGGGCCGTGCGTGAGGACGTTGGCGTACCACGTGAGCTGCTGGTTGACGTCCCAGCCGTTGTCGAGGTGGACCATGATGATCTTGGGTATGGCGCCGCCCTTTTACTAGTCCTTGTTCTGGCCACGGTGGTGCCTCTTGTTCTTCTTGTTCGGGTCGCTGTCCTTGATGCCCCATGCGGCAGAGTGGACGAGGCGCGAGACGTTGTATCACGCGGCGGCAGACTTAGTCTCGAGGTCCTCTGCGAGCCGGCACAGGGGCCGCAGCAGATCGTGGGTGATCTCGTTGCCGATCGAGACAATGTTGGGCGTCATCGCCGCCGCCGCGTAGGCGTCCATGACGCTCTTGGGGTAGTTGTACAGCGTCCACGAGAGACTTTCAATGTCGGTGGACGCGTTCGACGCAGCAGGCGTCACCTGAATAGTGTCAGGTGTGCTCCACTGTTGGCGTAGGCTCCTATACGCACCCGTTTACCTGGGTCGCCCTAGTTTTCGCTATAGTGAAAGTCGATATAGACGTCCATGCCCGGCGCCACGACGTTCCTGGACAGCTCGAGGTTGTACACGAGATTATAGTCGCCGTGTTGGCGAGGTCGACCCAGAACCGCTGCCGGACAGTGTTGATGCGAGTCGTCGGCCATAATCTTGTCGAGCGGCTGCACCTCTACGGCGGTATTGGCAAACGTCTCCCCACCCCGCTCCAGGATGAGGAGCGATGACATGTCCGCACCCTTGTACTGGATCCGGTCGGCAACGGCCCTGCCGCCAGCAGTGAGAGCATCGAGGTCTTGAGCCCCATGGCATACGTGGAGAAAACTGCGCTGCCGCTGTGTCGTGTCCATCTCTCCTGCTCGAGCTTTGGGCTCTTATGTACCTCGCAACAACGCATGTTGGGGTCTCCGATGGGGTATCACTGGGACCATAATCCCCTGCCACTGCCACTGCCACTGCCACTCCCACTGCCACTCCCACTCCCACTCCCACTGCCACTCCCTCTCCCACTCCCACTGCCACTCCCACTGCCACTCCCACTGCCACTCCCACTGCCACTCCCACTGCCACTGCACCCCCATCGGTGATGTTAGAGTGGGCCCTCACCAACACCCCGTAATCACCTCGCCTGTTGGTAATTCCCATACTCACCCCCACGACCTGGGGCCACATTCGTCCAGTCCGACGGGTTGAAAACATGTCCTGGGAACTCGCTCGCACTCAACAAACTGAAATACACGCTGTATACATCCTGTGGCCCCTATGCACGTCTAGACCTCTAGCACGCAAACGGGTGGTTAAACTGGCCATTCTTGTAGCCGTCGCGAATCCCGATGGCGGCCGAGTACATGCCCAAGGGGGTGATGACGCAGCTGAGGAGGATGGACAGCACGGACACCGAGATCCACCACCAGGCGCGCCAGCTGCTGAGGCTGCGGGTACACTGTTCGCCGGGCTTTGCAAGGCGCGGGTGGTTGTCGTAGAACCAAAGGAAGCCGCAGAAGCCGTACGAAAACCACACCGAAGTCAGGGCAGTGATGATGGTGAGGAGGTTGTTGAAGAACTGGGTGTGAGCAAAAAAAGGGTCCTGCGCGTGCAGTCTTGGTCATGGCGTTGGCAGTAGGCGGTGGCATCCAGCAACACTCGCGACTCACCGGGATGAGCTCGGCAATGACAAAGCCCGCGATCCAGTGGAGGAGCACAAACGCGATCCAGATACCCCTCGCGCGCCATCCCAGACTCGTGAGGAGGGGCGAGTCGCGGAGCACATTGACGTAGAGAAACTTTACGCCGACGTTGACGGCCACGACGCCCGAGACGAGAATGGTGACCATGGCGATGGAGTAGGCGGCAATCTGAAACTTGTGGTTCATCATGGAGAGTGCGGGCGAGGTGGTATACTGGCCGCCAAACGAGTAGATGACTGCGCCGACGACGCCCTGCATGACGGCGCCAAAGGACATGGACATGGCAAAGGATTTCTTAAACGCGCGCGGCTGCCGCATCTCGGACGTAAAGGCGAATATCGCCTGGGCGCCGCCAAATGAAAAGATGACATTGGTGATGCCACCGAGCACAGGGAGGAAGCTGGGGTCGGGGTTGACGGCGTGCCACTGGATTGCGGGGCCGCCCTTTGTGAGCACCGCGGGGTCTTGGAGGCCCGTGACAATCGTGGTCATGATCGAGGCGACCACAATGCACGATACGGACAGCAGGGAGAGGAGGCCCAGCCGGTTCCACTCGCGCGGGATCGAGCACTAAACCAGGTTAGAACAAACACGGGCTACTGTACAGCACGCTGGGTTTCAACTCACAAGCACCGACAAGACAGTGACGAGCAGCCCCCACCAGACATTACACGCCCGGTTGTTGGTCATGATCGCAAACGCCTGCGCGCCGACGACGACATGCGACCCCGCCAGAAACATGCTCTTGACAACGAGCATGGCCGCAAAGACCCAAAACCCAGCGCGCCCAAACATCATCTCCCCGGCGTCCGCATAGTTCATCACGCCCATGTGCCGGCACTTGAAGTCGACAATCACCCAGGCCATAATGTACGCCAGGCCCGCAAACCCCACCGTCGCGAGCACGCCGCCCACCATGCCGAGCCGCATAAAGATGGACGGGAACGAAAGCATCCCGATCGCGAGGAACTGTGTGTCAGCACCTACGACAACGAAATCAAGCGGAGAAACCCCCTTGAACGGGTCCTTACCTCGGCACAAGCCAAGAGGCCAGCCTTGAACCACCCCAACGACCGGAACTCGAGATAATCCCCGTCCTTGGCGTCGCGCTGGTGCCCAAACACGTCCTCGTCAAAGTTGTGGCCGCCGCCGTGCTGCGCTCCACGGGGCTTTTCGTCATTGTCGTAGTCCCCCACCACTTCGACGTGCTCAAAGGCCACTTGGCCTGTCTGGGCGTATTTTTCAGCCATGATGCGCGAGCGGGGTACTTTGTGGAATTCGTTGGGAACGTTATGGGGGTCAGTTGTGGGACTCTCAGTACGTCCTTTATACAGAAGTCAGAAATGTTCACGTCAAGGGTCGGAGATGCCAAGGTCAAGGGAGTCTATTTGCGGGATGCTCAGGTCCGGCGGCCTTGGCGGTTTCAGCACACCGAGCTTCGTGTCGAGTCGCCGCAACTCGCATTTGTGAAGAAATCACAGTGAGATGCTGAGGAACCCAACGCAGTCGGACTTCCCGACGATGGTCGCCGCAGATAGCCGTTCCTGGTGGCCGAGTGGCGTGGTGGGCAGGAACGATGCAACTGCCGAATTCCGACGTGTCCGCCAGATGATGTCGAGGCAGTCCTGCTCCCTGCTGCCCACTCCTATCTCGGCTTTCTGTGGCTCTTGCCTCACGGTATTCGGCGCTGCATGTGTGGCACGGTGCAAGTGTCCGTGGCGAGACAAGTTTGCCGAGGCGGCGAACAGTCGAGATCCACATACATCAGATACATTGCCTGCCCTCCTCTACTTTTATCTCTGCGCTGCCGTCACCAGCCTACGCACCTTGCCTAATCCTGCACGTCGACGAATAGCAGTCATGTGTAGGCCGTGTCATACTCGCAGCACCGTGGAGGGGGCGGTGGCGACCGGCCGATTAGTATGCTTCTTGTTCGCATGGTCAAGTCGGCGTGTCCTCTACAGCCTCGGCTAGGCCACTTGTCGTCCCCTCGAAAGTCAAGTGGCGTACGGAACACCGCCTTCGAGTGAGTTCTACACAGAACTATGAGAGGTGGCCGTGGGCGATGTGTTGGCGTCCGGGTGTCCAGCCCGTCATTGGCCCATGCGCTGCAACCCTTCGGGCTTGATCGAAGGCGGTCGACACGCTGGGCTGGAAGTTAGTGTGACCTCGGACCGCTCTACACGCAGCCTCAGAGTGGGACGACTGTTAGTTGTTGTGCTGATGTTAATCGGTGCTGAGATGTCGCGGGAACCGAGTGCACTGGTCAGGAGATGAAAGTTGCCACGGGGGCACGGCAGACGAGGGCCATGTTCATTCTGTAGCGCTGTTACATGCCTACTACCTGTGAGATACGTACTGCCATCCACACACTCTTTTGATCACCACCAGAGACTCTCAGCTCGCCGCGACCTCGACGGCCGATCCGAAGGAGAAGGGGGCGCTTCGATCACGCCCCAACCGCCGCTCCACAATGGACCAGCTCCAACGCCCCGCTTCCGCGATCGACGTCCCTCCCACGCCCCGGAGCGCCGCTTAGAGCTTTGCCGAGAACGAGATGCTCGAACCGCCGTCGACGACGATACCGGTACCAGTGCAGTGGGAACCCGCGCGGGAGCCGAGGAAGAGAGCGAGGCCGCCAATGTCCTCTGGAGAGCCGACGCGGCCGGTGGGCTGGTGGCCCTCGAGGACGTCGCGGTTTGCCTCGAGGCCGAAGGCGGTCATGCGGGAGGGGAAGACGCCTGGGCAGATTGCGTTGACGGTAATGTTCTTCTTTGCGAGGGAGGCGGCGAGGACGCGGGTGAGGTGAAGCGACGCAGCCTTGGAGGGCTGGTACGAGTAGGTGCCCGAGCCAGCGGCCGAGAGGGCGCCCTCGGCGAGGGGCGAGATGGCGGCGGTGGAGGCAATGTTGATGACGGCGGCGTTGTCTGTGTTGCTCTTGCCCTTTTCGAGGAGCGGGAGGAGCGCGACAGTGAGGTAGAACTGCGACTTGACGTTGAGGGCAAACACCTTGTCCCAGCCCGACGCCTCGGGGAAGTCGACCATGGGCGCGCCCCACGTCAGACCAGAGTTGTTGACCAGCACATCGAGGCGGGTCTCGCGCGCCTTGATCTGCTCGGCGAGTGCGTCGCACCCGGCCTTGCTCCCCACGTCCGCCTGGAGCGGGATGCACTTGCCCCCCGTGCTCTTGCCCAGCTCGGACAGTTGCGAAGCCACGCGCTCAAGGTCGGACAGCTTGCGCGACGCAATGTACACCTTGGCCCCGTTGCGCACGTACGCGGCCGAAATCATCTTGCCCTACCGTCAGCGTCCTGCAAACGTATCCCCTAACTCACGATACCTGTCGCCCCGCCAGTCACGAGCGCAATCTTACCGCGCATGCTGAAGAGCGTGTCGAGGCCGAGCTCGGGCATCACCTCGGGTGCGGCGTCCTTGGGCATCTTGGTGACGAGTTTGGGCGGTTTGGTGGTCTTGTCAAGGAGTGGGAAGTGCGCGAGCGAGGGGGCGAGCGTACAGAGTTGGCGACAAGCTGGAGATAGATGGCAAGTGGGGGACCGAGGGAGTGAGAAGAGTTGAAGACAAGTTGGTGCTGGTGGTGGATACTTGAATCGGCCATCGCCGGTGTGGCGGGGTACGGCCCAGACTGTAGCCGGGCCAACTGGACCCTTTGCCTCCCGGTGAATAACCGGCCCCCACAAACCCAAGTGGCCATCCATCCATCCATCCATCCGCAGCACAAGCTGACCCAATGCACCCCGCCGGATCGCCAGGCAGGCTCGCACAAGCATGTCTTCCATCTGCTTGGCGGTGCCCCGGTGGACGAACCCGCTGCAGTGACCAACAGCAAGGCAGACCCAGACAATGGCGTCGGCGCCCAGCCCTCGGACCAAACGATGACCAAATGTCGGATCTCACCCCGACGTCATTGATTCGAACATGGCCGACATCTTGTAACTGGTTGCCTCGGTGACGCTTGGACGCGTTGGCGCTCGTTCGATCAAGGGACACATGTCACCTATCGGCATCCTACATGGCAGCAAACGATATCCCAGATGCAGACCGAAGAACCAGCAGGCCGGGCTGTATTGCTGTCGCCTGGCGTCACTAGCGCACAACGCTTTCTGCTTGGACTGTGTTGTGTGGCAGCTGCCAGGCCCGCTCTGCAGAGCCTTTCCGCGTGCAAGTGGGGACATACACGCCGCGTAACATCACAGGCCTCGCCGAGGCAATCCGAATAATACGTTGCGGTTATTTTAGAACGCCCCCTTGACGAAGCAGACAAACGAAGACAGTTACCCTCCCCACCGTCCCATCATCCCCACTCCAGGAAACGGAAAGCAGACCTCGTCTGCGGTGTGCGCTACCCCAGCTCACCCTCCTCCTCCCGGGTGCTTCATCTTGCAGGAGCGTGCAACTCAGCATTCGGCCCCGTGCTTCCATCCCGTGCTGCACTGCTGCAGTTCAAGGCAATAACTCATTCAAGGCGACACTGGAAGGAGCAGTAGGGACAGGGTACAGGGTCCCCGACCGATCTGGAGCAAGAGGACGGGTGCGGGGTAATTTTATAGACAGGCGAAGTGCGGCAGTCCGAGCGAGAGAAGTAATGCAGAGTTTTGTTCGGAGAGGGAATGGCTGGTAAGTACAAACATATGTTACAATATTCACGAGGCTCTCAAATGCCAGTGTATGTTCCAATACTTGGACTCTCTGGTAGTATCCGTCTGCAGCATCTGCAGCTCCGACATCCGCCAAACCCTGTCAGACTCCTATACTCACACCAAGCGTGCCCTTGTCAGCAACAAGGTCGTTAGCGAGCACCACCGACTGACTGCCGGCCGATCGCACCGGCCGATCACCACGGCCGCTTGTCGCCGGCCGATCGTGGCTTATCTGGTGACGGGGGACCGCTTATGAAAGGTTGAACAAGGTCGACACTTGCCGCTGTCCTGCTCGTCGTCGGATGGGTTGTTGATACCCGGCTCACAGGCGTGGGTATCAGCCGTGAACTGTCCAACCGCGAATCCGTGTGTTGTGCTCTGGATGGTTCGGACAGTAGGTTGCGATCGCGCGATATTTTCTCCCATATTTCAGCCTATCCCCGCTCCTCTCAATCCCTCCGTAGGCATATTGGTGGAGATATCGCCGATGTAGGCAACGGTGTCTGTTGCTTGGCAAGTTGGGGCTGAACTAGTAAGCCGCTGTACTGAGTTTCGTCGGGGCAATCGTTGACTGTTGCTAAATTAGTGTCCTTCAACTCAGTCTCATCCACATCATTGCGTGTTTTTCTTTTCTACCTGAGCCATATTTCCAAAGCTCTTCGTGCTCTCCTCCAAGTTCTAGCCTGTGTCCAACGACGACTCTGCGGCCATCCAAGCACAACATGACCTAGCCTACGCGGCCACAACGACAGATATCCATCGAAACCCATGCCCCTCTCGCCCTTCATTTTCAGGTTTAGCGCGGACGCTTACACCACGCGTTTATCTCTGCAGACCACGATATCAACTAGCTACGGCCCACACAACGTTCAGCTGGCCACATGCAAGTTCGACAGGATACTGTATTGCTACCAATGAACAAGCACGGATTACCTGCCACACCCGCCTGCGGATATGCCGATTCGACGCCGAATCCCGGGCCCCGCCAAGCTTGATCCTCCGCATTGCCGCCTTGACGGCTACGTCTCTGTGCATGCACTCTGTACCTCGGTCCCTCTGTTCCTCTGTTCCTGCATTAGTTGACCGCATGTGAACTCCACTTGAGACACCAGACACGAGACAGCACGCAGCCTGAGCCCAACAACGTGCTGTGGTGGTTGGCACGGTGCGAAAAATTCGACCAAGGGGGGCGGGCGTTGGGGCCGCGTCCCTGGGCACGCGGCATGCGTCGCCATCCCAACGGCCAACGGGAGAACGCATAAACCACATACCGGTACTGCCCAAACCATGCTCTACTTCTGTACTCTGTCCCACGTCGCGGTGCCAAGCGTACATCACAGTCACAGAATGGCTAGAGGCTACGACATGGTGGACATTAGGCCAAGGGGATAGAGGAGACAAAAGGGATAAACAAAAAGTGTCCGTGTGAGGGGGAGATTGGTCCGTGCTGCGTCGCGGAGCGCTCGGGGCGGGACGGCGGGAAGGCGATTTTGGGACCACACGGCCACGTGCACCTCTGTACGCGTGTTTCCATAGGCACGGCACACGAACAAGTCGGGTTGCGCGTCGGTCCGTGTCGATAGTTGGTCCCGCTCGTCTGCGACTCGGGGAGCAGCTTAGAGCACAACGGCGGCGCCGACGACAGCCATGACCGCGCCGACGACGTAGGGTGCCTGGGTGCGGGCTGCCGCGCTGGCCTTGTCCGACGCGAAGGGGTTGGCCGCCGAGCTGGGCGTAAGCACCGCTGGTAAAGGGGGACTTACGACGAGGCGGCGTCGGCGGTGGTCTTGGCGTTGGGGATGTTGCCGACCGTGGGCGCGACCGAGGGGCCGGCGGAGGTCGAGGTCGTGGGGGCTGGGGGTTAGGGGACGGCCATGGTTACGGTGGTGCGGCGGGGTTACCGCTCAACACCTGCGGTGGGCCCGGGCTCCACCGCAATGTTGCCCGGTGCTCACTGATGCCAGCCTCGATCTTGAACTTCTCCGAGGTCGCAAAGATCTGCGACGAGTTGGTCACGTTGTGCAGGGTGACCTGTGATGTCAGCGGGGCAATGGTTCTACTCTTGAACGCGTCAACGCACAATGAAGCCGTCGCCGTTGGGGACCTGGCCTAAGCCGAAGCGGACAAAGTGCGCGTCACCGTTCGCACCGCTTGCGTTAACTGCGAGTTAGCGTTGCGTGGGGCGGTGGTGCATGACCCGATCGGCAGCGACGGTCAGCGCGACGGTCGCACCGAGCCGCGCGAGCCGCACAATCCGCGGCTTGTCAGAAGCAACAATCCCGGTGCGAGCAACGCACATGCGCAGCGCAGCGCATGCACAACGGCCCACTGCCCGCTACCAGGTAGGCCACACTCACAGGTCTGTGCAAGCTGGGCCGGGGCGAACTGAAGGTCCTCGTTCTGGATGTAGGGCTGGAATTCAAAGTTGTCCGTCGGCGAGGCCGTCCAGTTGAGCGAGACCGTGTCGTTGGTGTACCATGTCGCACCGGCGTGGGGGAAGAGGATCGAAATGTCCGCTGGGGTGTGAGCAGGGTGCCGGGGGGGGGGGGGGGCGGAATGCATGCATGGGTGGGAACGGAGCGGCGCCGGCGTGACGCCGCCCATCCCGCACGGTACAGAGGCGCGTCCCGAGACCACAAGACTCACCGTTGGCACCCGAGAGGAGGGTGAGGCCGACGGTGGCAAAGGCGGCGACGGAGGCGAGCATAATGAACGTGAGAGACGCGGGTGGGTTGAGGAAGAGGAGAGGATGGGAGAGTGAGAATGAGAGTGCTTTAAAGGGGTTCGATGTGAAGACGACGGGTGAGGACGGTCAAGGTGGCTGATGGCTGATGGCTGCATGGCTGCATGGCTGCATGGCTCGATCCTTCTACCCTGCCCGTCGCCATTGCCTGCGGTTGCCGTTTTTGCCGCTGCCAAGGCACGCTTCCACACAGGCCACACAGGCACACTACAGTGGTACACTGGCCCACCCACCCACGCAGCTGCCCCGCCACCCGCCACCCAAATGGGCCCGCACGTGCTCACCCGCCATCAGAAGCCAATCTCATGCATCTCACAGTTCATGTCTCGTGCAGGTTATAAACGTCGTCGTTGAGATTGCGATAAGGAGTACACACATGGACAACGACGACGACGACAGAGAACATGCATGCAACAGAAAGTTGTATGTATGCACTACAGTATATGTACAGTTGTGGATGTGACGTCGGCGCCTAACTCCGAGGCCGGACGAGGGACGAGGCGAGGGCATGGCAGGGACGGCGGCATGAGATTGATTGATTGGCTTGTGCCACTGTGCCACTGTGCCACCCACCCATCCGTCGACCCGCCCGGATTGTGTCAGGCTCGTCGATCACTAGCTCGATACTCTCAACCACCTCGGTTTCCATCCATCACACTCCCCGCCAAGACCACCATCGACAACGGACAGCTCGACATCGAGCATCCCATCCACACCACTCATCCCAGGCCACGGCCCATCTCACCACTCTCCCGCCTGTCCTTGCTCGTCTCCCATCGCTCCTTGTACTTTTGCGCTGCTCCCTCCACCCGTCGTTCCGCTTTAGCCCCACCGCCACCATCGTTTCCATCACTCTTCCTGCTTGCCACATTCTGTTGTTGTCGCCCCGTTCCAGACACCACCTTGTCCATTCGCCGCGTCGGTCACCATGCTTGTCCTCCGTGACCGCGCCTCGCCGCCGCGTGCGGCGTTTTCGTTTGCGACGTCGCCCCCGCCCGATCCGGACGTGCCGTCGGCGGCGGGCGCGCCACGCCCACCGGGCGACTTTCTCCCCGAGCGCGACATGTCCATGTACGGCGCGCTGCCGCTCGAGGGGTCCGGGAGCGAGCCCGGCCGTGCCATGGTGCGCTGCACGCGGTGCGCGCGGAGCGTGCTCGAGTGGGCGGCCGCAGACCACCGGCGTGAGTTGTTGGCAGTGGCAAGTGGGCAGCAGCAGGTGGAGTCGTCATCATCATCATACAGAGAGCCACACCAAAGTGCCACTCTGGCCACATCGGAGCGTCTTATCGCCAGTGTACCAGGTACCATCGCACCTGTTTGACCTTGCCTTGCGTCTGTGAAACCACGCGTGCTCACCACTACCAGGCATCTGCTCGCATGTCCTCGACGGCGCTCCTCTTGTCGTCAAAAAGGCCGTCAAGGGCGACAAGAGGGCCCGCGCTGGGACAGACGAGGGCGGCAAGAAGCGCCGTGCTAGCGAGGGTGAGTCGGAGCGATCCAGGCGGGACGAGGCTTCTTGGGTGTCAAGTCTTTGTGCCCCCACCCCCGCGCCCCGCTTGGATCAACGCGGCGGCACCCGCATGCGGTCGCTGACATTTTCTCTGCAGGCGAGACGCCTGATGGGTCGCCGAACAAGAAGCGCCCGCGTGTCATCCTCCCCGAGGATCTGGGCAGCGATGACGAGCTCGACATGGCGACCCTCAAGGACCTGAAGAAGAGCGAGATCAAAAAGCTGCTCAAGGAGCGGGAGCGTCTCCGCAAGCGCGCGGCCAAGGAGCGCGAGCGCCAGGCCATTGCAGAGCGCAAGCGCCAGCGTGGTGAGTGGCACCAACTACCGTGGAACCTTGTCTGACATCAGCCCTCAACCCGCTCGACTACGACCGGCAGTGTGGTGTCATCAACGACAAGGGCCTGCCGTGTTCGCGCTCGCTTACATGCAAGACGCACACGGTTGGTGCCAAGCGCGCGGTCCAGGGCCGTACACGGCCGTACGACGAGCTCTTTATCGAGTGGCAGCGCGCCCACAATCCCAACTTCAAGGAGCCTGCTCCGAAGCGGGACAAGGAGGCCAAGAATGCCAACTCGTCGTCGGCCGCACCCGGCGGAGATCGCAAGGCTGCCGCAAACAAGAAGAAGCGCGCCGCCGTCGCCGACGAGGACGGCCTGCGGTTTGACGAGGACGGCCACCGCGAGATGGAAGAGCTCATTCGTGCGACTCGCATTGCGGGCGACCGCGTCCGCTCGGCAAACTACACGCTCGGCGCATCCCGTGCCGCCCCGCCCCCGGCCGCTGCTCCCCGCACCAATACGTCGCAGCCCCAACCGGCGCCCGTGGCGACGCCGCTCCCGAGCGTGTGGTCGACGACCACATACGAGCAGTTCAACATGGGCGACCTCCTCACCAAGGCGCTCGCGGCCCGCCCTCGCCCCCAGGCCCAGCTCGCGCCCAATCGCATCCAGATGGCGACGTCCAAGCCTGGCCCCGTCGTGCCCGTGCTAGCCCCCGCGCCGCCGAGTGTCACCGCCTGAGGTTGGTTGGATCACGCAACGAGACGTCTAGAGGCTCTGCCATATACTCTTACAGCAAGCACGCACCTCTTGCAGCGTCTTCTTATCTCGCCCTTTTTCAATTCTTATATACCGCCGCGTACTTACTTTTCGCGCAGCCCTTATCTGGCGATTGGGGGCCGCACGCAGGAGCGAACACGAGCACCTCGCCCCGGCTCCCCCCAGTTGTACCTGTACACACTATCCGATACCCTGTATGCATTCATACGAGCACCGCGGAACGAGCCACCCACGCCTCGGCGCGAACGCGGACGCGGACGCGGATGCAGAGACGGGCCGCGCTACCGCTTTTTCGGCGAGACTGGCAATTATTGTATAACGTGTTGCCCAGGCCAGGCATCGAATGACGGCGCGCAAGGATGGCGGGGCGGGCATTCGGCCGGTTGTGGATGGAATAGAGTTTCGTCGGGTGAGCCAGCAACGTTTCTATGGCACAAGATCTCTCAACAGGAAATGGAGCCCGCACGCGGGGCCGAACAGTCCATGTGCCAGAAAAGAGCAGCCGAACCTGCTCTACCGCGCGGGCACCTCTGGTCCCTTGGTGTGGATGCATGCACGTACTGGGTCTGGGTGCAGGACGGGGTGGGGGACAACGTACAAGCACCTTCTTTAGAGTCCCAACATGCCGTGGTGTCGAGGTTGTTTCCGTGATTCTTCTCGTCGGGATCCTTATGGATTGCCTAGAATGCCAGCATGCCGCCAGGAAAAGACCATGCGTACATGGACGCGGATCGCCGCGTGGTACCCAAAGACGCGCATGGGCAGGTATTACTGGGTTCGAACGGCCCAAACAATGCAAAGGGAGAGAAGGGGGGGAACAGGGATGCGATGGACCTGTGGGTACCTGGCCTGCTTCAAAAGCAAGAAGAAAAAAAAAAACTGTGCATGAGGTGGTGTAGTGGGTGGTGTGCAGGTGAAGCGCCAAACACGGCGCAGGCTCCCCTTTGGGGGGTTTGGCCCTCGGCCCGTTTTGCACCTACCCTAAACCCTGTCCATCAGTCCATCAGTCCATCAGTCCACCCCCGCATGCCCCATGCCCCATACCTCCCCTCCCCTGGTGCACTTTTCGCCTCGGTCTCTGAACTGTTCCCCTCCCTTCTCCTCAACCTTGAACCGACCCACCCCTCGTCGCACCCTTGGCCCACCCTTGTCCCCTGCCGTCAGCGCCCATGTCTTGTGCGTCAGCCTGCTTTAGCTCTGGCTTTAGGTATGGCGCAGGCGGGGGCTCGGCTCGGCGCACCCCTGGCCCCGGTTCTGGTTCTGGACGACCCCCAGGCAGGGGGGCTGGGGCTGGGAGCAGAGGCTGGGGTGGCTGTACCTTTTGGGTCTGTGCCGCCCCTCTCGTTTCAAGAGGCCCTCACCTCTACAGACGTGCATCGCCTCGGTGTCCCATGTCGTTATGCACCTCACTCGTCCCCTGCGCGCCAATGTTCCGCCTCGCCTCTCCTACCGCACTAGCCCACAGCACTACCCACACCACACCAGCTGGCAGCCCCCGTAGTGCAGGTAGTGCACCATGGCCGCGGGCACCCATCATGCAAGCTCTCGAGCACGCCCAGTCGCCGAGGTCGGGGCCTGAACGCAACCCAACCTAATACTGACCCACCTGCAAAGTCTACCGAAAGCCACGCTTGCTTTCGTCTTCTACAACTCTACCTTGTCCATGTTCCCAACAATCACCGCCAGCATCGAGCACAGCTGTTAACAACGTTCTCCCACCCACACTCGGCTCCCAGATGGCGGCCGCGGCGAGGTGAGTCTGCCGGTTCTGCGAGAGTGTGGCTTTTGTGTTCGAGGCGTTGTGGTCCAGTCGCCGTGTGGCTGGTGACAAGCACAAAGAGATTGGCGGCGCCGGGTGAATGGATGCACGGACGGTGGACCAGGGACGAGGGTCTGTGCGGCCACGCGAATGGAATCCAGCAAACAGTCACGTCGAGCAAACACTCTCATTGTCATCGACATGTCTGTCCACATCGTTGCCCATTGGATTGTTCCCGGTCTGCGTGTGTATGGCGGTGCTGTCGCTGTTCGGTCGGTGGCTGCCAAAGCAGTCGTGCGGGCCTTCGTTGCATGTGCTGTTCCAGCGGACACCAACGTCGGACACGGTGTAACACGCGCGGCCAAGGTTTATGGCACCTGGTCACCAGGGCGGTGTTTACCACGCGGTACAGCAAATGGTTGCTCGCATCTGCGTCTCCACTCCATGGAGCCATGACTCCATGCTGCGTTCGTTGCCTTGCCTGTCCTGCATTTCATTTGCCGGCGTGCTCGCATTCTCATTCTCGTCGATCTTGTCGTCTCGGCTTGTACTGGCGGCACTTGTTGTTGCTTCACTACATAATCCATACACGCATTGCTCGTCGCCGACGCCACCCACTACCCCAGCATCTCCGACACGACACATGATTTCTCCCCTCTCCCTGCCCGCTACCCCTTATACCCCTCGACTTGGTGTCAAGTCTGCAACCATGATGCTGACTGAACTCATCGACAGTTTGCCCACTATGGCCGCCCACGCTTCCCCTTCCTCCCACACGGCGCCGCCAGACGCCCCACCATTGTTCCATGGCGACATGGACCCGGCCTCGGCGGCGCTCATCCTCGCTCTCCATCGCGCCGATATGGAGGAGGCGCAGCGCGAGGAAGCCGCCGCCCGCCAACAACAGGAGGCCGAGCAGCAGGCCCAGCAGGCCGAGCAGGTCCAACAAGCCAAGCGGGCGCTGCAGTCTCAACGGGCAGAGCGGGCAAACGACCTGCTCTCGATTGCCGAGTCGCCCGTAGCAACGGCGCCCCCAGACCGTCCAGACACCATCGACGTGCCCATGGACGCGATCCACTCGGGCCCAGACGAGCCCGAAACGCCTACCCGCCACCAACCATCTCAAGCCCAAACCCAAAGTCCTCCCCAGTCGCCGGAAGAGGTCCGGCGGCGCGCATTGCACAAGATCAAGTCGAGAACAAAGACACGCTCCAGGACCAAGGACGAGCTTAGGAAGAAGGAGAGGAGGGACAGGGGCAGTGGGGGCGACGGCGCGCAGTCGCACGCGCGCGGCGACGGCCACCGCCGCAACGGATCAGAATACTACCGTAACAGCGAGGCCGTCGACGACCCCGAGCCCCAGCGGCGCAACGGCTCGGAGGAAGACCGCTCCCCCGTCAACGGCACGCCCATGGACGGCACCGCCGAACATGCCATCAAAGGCGCCCCAAACTCGGACGCCAACCCCAATCCCAACGCCGCCACCGACTTCTCCCCGCCACGCAAGTCGCGTGACTCCAACAAGTCGTACCTCTCGTCTGAACGCGCACGGCGTGCGCGCCGCTCGGCACCGCCTCATCTCGAGGACATGCCCCACCTCGACCGCACAGAGCACCCCAACAAGCTCCTCGCAAACGTCGCTGCCGGAGGTGCACCGCCTTCGGGAAACGGCCCCGCCACTGCAGACCCCACAACGGCCCCTCCGACCGCCGGCCAAGCCGGTCCATCATCCCGCCACCCGGTGCGAAACCCCCTCGTCAAGGCGCACTCGGACAGTGTGACCTCGCTCGGCACGTTTGGCCGTGGCCTCCAGCTCACCGCGTCGAGTCTGGATGATTCGCACCTGAGCCCCGAGGACGATTGTGAGTGTCATGTCCGGTATGGGCGGCGTGCGGGGCCCACAGCATGTGGGGTGGCATGTGGCGTGTGGCGTTTTGCCACTGGCCGTCGCATGTGAGATCTGTTATAGGACGCACTCGATCTGCCATCTGCCATTGTTCTCTCCACACTGCTCCAGTTGTCCACTGCACACCACCGTACTCGGTTGAAAGAGCCGCATCTAATACCAACAGTATCACCCGGTGCGCGGTGGGAACGCGACCGCGAACGTGAACGCGAACGGCGAGCCGAACAGCGGCGCAAGTACCAAGACCCCGAGTACCGGCGGGAGCGAAGGCGGCAAAAGGAGCGCAACAAGGCACGCAGCGGCGGCGGCGAGAAGAACGCAGCGAGCTCGATGCGTGTCAAGAGCTGGCTCAGCACCAGCGCCGGCGCGATCGCCGCCGAGGGCGCCGCCAGCGGCACCGAGAGTCGCGAGTTCCTTGCTGCGCTATGCGACAAGTCGCTCCCGTCTTTACCCATGACGGCGAGCGACGAGGAGGCACCGCGGAACGTCTCTGGCGACCCGGGCCTGCGTGTCAACACTAGCCGTGGTGGGCGCGTGGTCACTGGCCCGTTGACTGCTCCGGCTACTTCGCAGTCGTTCCCTCAATCCAACGGCCACGGTACCACAGCCAATGGACCCACCGCAAACGGACCCACTACCAACGGTCCTGTCGAGAACGGCGCCAGTCCCAAGGGGATGGGTGCCCGCCGCAAACCAGTCCCGCAGCGCCTCCTCGGACGCGCTGCCGCCCTCACCGACGCCTTCCTTCCTTCCCAATCAAATAGCTCTGACCCCAAATCACCCCGATCACCGCGCATGAGTCTTCCGAATAACTGCGTCGGACGGTCGGGGACCAACGCACTCGCCACGCCACCCCAGTCCACCACCCAGGTCATCCTGGACCCAGAAGTCGTCCCCGAACTTGCGTACGAAGACGACAAGGACGCCAGCCCCACTACTGCTGCTGCTGCCGCCTCTTCGGCGCCCGCGCCCGCAGAGGATCACAAGGAACGCCGCAAGCAGCGACGACAGGTCAGCATTGACGAGAATGCCCCCGAGCCCAATGGGAGTGTCAAGTTTGACTCGACTCGACGGCCAACGCGTGAGTACCTTCGCCATTTGATCCCAACTCCGTACTGATCCCAGGCTCCGACCTGCTCGCGCTGCAAGCGCGTCTCGAGGGCCGCGTGCAGGCCGAGGTGGCGCGCTTGCGCTCAGAGGTGGAAAAGCGCAAGGCGCGTGAAAAGGAGGAGCGCGAGGCGCGACTCCGGACGCAGGCTGCGCAGCGTGCCGAAAAGGCTGCCAAGCGGAGTTCGCCTCTCGCGCCACCGGGGACGAACAAGTCTGCGACCTCGCCGCTTGGCAAGGTGGCGAATGCGTTCCGGTTTGGCGCGCGGCGCGAGGAAGAGGAACGCCTCCGCGCCCGCGTCGACGAGCTCGAAAAGGATGTGGTGGAGATCCGCTCTCTTCTGGCACGCATGGATACTGAGGCGCGGTTGGAACGAATTGAGCGGTTCGAGTCCGAGTCGCGTACGCGCGACCGGTCTCGGACCGCGAGTCTACAGTCGTGGCTCGAGGCAGGGCTGGACCCGCTCGAGACGATTGAACGCATCGAGTCGCGCCTGTCCCGCGTCGACCCGGACCCCGTCGAGACGATTGAAAGCGAGCGCCTGGCGTATACACGCCGAGACCTGACCGACTCGCGCGCATCCAACCGGCCGAGCACGCACGAGGGGCGGCTCGAGACGCGCGTCGACTCGCCGCGCGGCGGGTATGACCTGCGCGCGATCCAGCGCCTCGAGGGGAGAGGGTACGCGGGCCACGGCCACGCAAGTCCGTCGCTTGCCCACGCCATGTCCCGCCTCGAGGGCAAAGACCAACGTGACACGCGTGACGCGTACGCGTTTTCCAGGCGCGAGCGCGATCTCGACCTCGATTCACCTCGCCTCGCGTCCACCGAGGGCCCGCCAGAAAGCAACTATGAGAGCGCAGTGAGCCGCATGGGCGATGGGTCGGGCACGCCCGGCGTCGACTCGCCCCATGCCGACCGCGAGTACATGCGCGACTATGTCGCCTCGACGCGCCACGGACGAGCGGCCGATGGCTCGACGTCTCCCTCGGTCCTGCACGTCGCTGTCCCCCAGCAACGCGGTGGATCACCCCGTATCGAGATTGAGGCGCCACCCCTGTCGGGCGTGCCGTCGTCGTCGGGTGTCCACTCGGGCCACTCGGTCCCAGTCCACCGAGGCAGTACCTCGGGACACTCTGGGCAGCTCCAGCAGGGAAGCGCGTCGGGGCACTCTGGCAACGTCCCACAAGGGAGCGCCTCGGGGTACTCTGGCAACGTCCCACAAGGGAGCACCTCTGGCTACTCTGCAGGATACTCTGCGCCACTCCGCCAAGGGAGCGCGTCGAGCCCCGACGAAGCGCACCCCAGCGCGGCGGGCTCGAGTGTCAAGAGCAAAGAGCAGTCTCCCACCGCCATGTTCCCCAGCACAGAAACGGTCACGCCTGCAAGACTACAGGACAAGCCATCGAGCCCACCGCCACAGACGTCGCCTCCTCAGCCGTCGACGCCCAAGCACCCGCCGTCATCGCCACAGCGCCAACCGTCGACCCCACAACACCCGCCCGCGACGCCACGCTCGGTCGAGTCGCCTCGTGTCCGCAGGCGCGATGGTAGCTTTGGCCCGCGCGCCATGCCACAGCGGTCCACGAGCCGGAGCCCACAGCCGCACATTGAGGCGCGCCTCGAAAAGGCCGAGCCGAAGGAGATGCTCGAATCCAGCGAGCACCTCGAGACTGTGCTTGGCGACATGGACCGGGCCATCGTCACGTCCCCGGGCGCGTCGCCCACCGAGACGAGCAGTGCGGGCATCAACGACCCGCACGTCAAGCCCGACAGCGAAAACGGTGCCCGTGGCAACTCTGCTGAGATTGAGGCCGCGGTCCGGTCCGAGAGCGATGCCGTTGTCGAGCCGTCTCCAACCGGCGCAGTGCTCAACCACACGCCTGTTGTCGAGTCGCAGCATGCGCTGGTCGCCGCTGCCGACTCGCACGCGCGTGAACAAGCGCCCGAGCGGGCGCGGTCGGTCCCGGACACTGACGAGGGCAAGCTGCAGCCGCGCATGCTGGACCGACTGTCCGACCCCCTTTCGCCGACGTTTGCGTCGACGTTTTCCGCCCAGTCGCCGAGCTTTGCGGCCGCGCTGTCGCCGGCGCTCACGCCCTCTGGCGTGTCGGCACTCACACCCTCTGGCTCGCCTCCGCGCTCGCCCGCGTTCCCCGCGTACCCGCCTGCATTTGGGCCCGGGCGTGTCTCCACTGGCCGCCTGGGCGGAAGCGCGTCTGCGCCGCGCCTCGACATGGCGCGGTTGGCAAACTATGACGCGATCCGCGAGTCCAAGTCGTCTGGCTCGATCGTGTCGCCGACGTCGCCGCGCATCGAGCTGCCGGCTCTTGACACGACGCTGGGGATCGGCTCGATGGGCCTCGACTTTTCGACCTATACCGATTCCGAATCAGACGACGAGCCCCGCCGCAAGGGCCGGACGACGCCGACGCCGACAAACAAGCGCGGCACGCGCAACAACTCGCGCCCGCGGCTCGCCCCCTCCCGCACCGCGTCCAAGGCACACCTCAAGCAGGACCCGACCGACGCGCTCTCGCCCGTGGGCGACCTCCCGCCCCTCGGCGGTGTGTGGGCCGGCCCGCCGATCCCGCTCGAGATCCGCGAGCGCGACCTGCCCCGCCTGCCCGACGAGCTCAGCAGCCGCGCCTCGCACGACTCGCACGACTGGGTGCCCTCCCACAACCCGGGGCCGTCGTTTAGCTCAGACTCGTCGGCGGGCTTTGATATCGCCACCGACGAGGCCGTGGGCACGGGCACGCACGACACGGACGTCCAGCTGCAGGCCTACGACTACAATTACGACCTGATCACCCACCCCTCGCCCGCGACACCGCGCCCCCACCCCGACCAGGCCAAGCCCAGCGACCCCGTCGACCTCGTCGCCGTCGCCAACGCCGCACACCTCGCGGCCCCCCAGCCAGCCTACGCCCGCCCCCACCCAGACCGCACGAGCACGTCCGCCGACGACGTGACCATCGGCACAGTCGCGCACGCCGTCCACGTCCAGGGCGTCGCCGAGCGCGTCTCCATGGTCGCAAGCGACGGCACAGTCGACGCACCCACCCCGCGCCCCGGAAGCCACCGCGCAAGCGACGCAAGCGCAACCGCCTCCCAGGGCAGTATCAGTATCCCCCACCGTACCACCCCGAGCCCCGCCCCCGCCGCAAGCCGCACCTCGCCACCGCGTGCGTCTCCCCCCGCCGAGCTCGACTACACCGAAGAAGTCGCGACCGACGTCGGACACGGCTCCGTCGCGGATACCCTCGACGAACGCGTCGCCTTTGACGAAGAGGCGGCGCGCATCCAGGAGACACTCGAGAATCTCGCGGGGCACAGGCGCGGGGATCCGAGTTGCGCGTGCAGGATCTGCGAGCGCAAGGATGAGGCGTGCATGTAGCCGATGTGAGCCGATGTGAGCCGCGCTAGCGGCGAGCAGAGGCAAGCAGAGGGCAGGGAGCAGGGAGTACAAGCAGGGGTTAAGGTTGTGAGGTTGAGGTTGTGAGGTTGAGGAAGTGAGGTTGAAGCAGTTGGTAGACTTTACGTAGATCTTTACGTAGTTTTGATGTTATTGGACTTTCCTGACGATTCGACTGCGCGGGCTGCATGGTCGAGCTTGCGCTCGATGTCTCTGAGTGAGATTCTGGTTCGTTTGCGGACTTGGCGGAGACTCGGTGGTAGTGATTTCTGTACTAGGGGCTCTGTACCAGTGACTCGACACCAGTGGCGCTCGCATTGTTACCTAGCACTCTGCCAGAGCCACAGCAGCGTTAGTCTGTGCGAGCGACGACGCAGCAACGTTAGTGCTTGCGCATGCAAGGTCCGACAACACGCGCTTGGCTTCAGAACAAGCTAACCAAGAGGACAACGCCACCCCACCCGTACACCGCCACCCCACCATACCACGCCACTGGACCCCACACACCGCACCCCACACGCCGCACCCACCCACACCACACCACACCCACCACACTGCCGCAAACTGCCACTGCCGCACACCCACCCGCGCCATCCACACATACACCTTACGAGCTCACTACGTATACACAATACATTACACATAGTACTACTCGTCGACCTGCATGGGCTCCTGCTGCGCCTGGCCCTGCGAGCGGCGTGCGGACCGGCGCGTCGTGAGGCTGTGTGGTGTGGACTGGGGTCAGCGGGCAAGTGGGACAGGGTGTACAAAAGTGGGTGCGATGGGAGTGGGGTAAAACCACGGTGTGGGGCTCGGCGAGTGTACTCGTCGCAGCGGCATTGGTGTCCACTGCTGCCACAGTGCCACACTTCAGGCCGAGGATGTGTTTCAGTCTAGCCCCAGCCACGGCACCTGCTGCCCAGGTAGTTGGGCCAGTCTTGGACCAGCAGTCCCCGGACCAATCGTACACCAGTAGACCACGAGTCGTACGTCCAGTCTGGTCTGGATTTACGACGGATGTCATACCCAGGCCCACAATGCCAAATGGCAGACCTCGCTGCGTCGATCCAACACCACGACCACAGCTTTGCCCTCGCATCCAAGACCACCTCGCATCGCACGTCCACGACCTGAGGCGGACTCACAGGCGCATTCTTCCCCGTCAACTTTGGCGTCGTCGGCGGCCGCTCGTCCTTCTTCTCCTCCTTCTTCTCCTTGCGCTCGACAGGTCCCCGGGGGTGCGTGTTGGGCGGCCGCTTGACGATGGCGTTGGGAAAGGCCGGATTCGTGCTGCGTTCGAGCGGCGGGAGGCTGTCCGAGAGTCCTGGGAGGTGGACGGCGCGTGATCCTGAGGCTGAGGCGGACGCCGAGCGGGATCCGGAGCGTGGGCGTGAGGGGGTTTCGTCTTGTGGGTTCTCGTCTTGTTCGGCTTCTTGTTCGTCGTCGTCGTCGGTTTCGTGGCGGACGCTCTCGTCGTCGCTGGGCGCCTCGTCGGCGGCGACTTTGGCTTTGCGTTGCTCGAGGGCTTCCGAGAGGGGGATCGGGAGGGGGACGACGTCTGGTGTTAGGGGGTGAGGGGGGTGGGGGGGGTTGAGGAAGAGGGAGACGGGGGGTTGAGGGAGGAGAAAGGAGGGGGGTGTGAAAGGGGGAGGGGGGTTGTGGGGTGGTGTTTGCGGCTCAGTGAGAAGATTGGGCGTCCTCGCTCCACTCGGGAGCAGTCCGAGCGATTCTGATACGTTGATTTACATCCTTGCCGCGGGTGGGGTGGGTTGGGTGGTCTTGGGTTCGGGGCACGACCGAGTCTTGTCTGCACTGTATGCAGGCGAGCTGCAACAACTGCGAGACAGCAGGCTGAGCCGCATGCTCCACCTGAGACTCGCGGCCACAACCTGGTGTCACGACAGCGCGCAGATGCCGCGCAATGCAGACCACTCGCTCCCAACGGCCAACACCCGCCCACCACCTTGAACCATCCCAAACCATCCCTCCCATCCCCAGCCACAAGCACGACCAAGACTCACCGCGCAAAAAGTCAAACTCATCCGACCGCGACACGACATTCGCCATATCGCGATAATTTACAATACGGCGCTGCTCCAGGCGCGCCTTTGTGTATCCCTCCTCCATAAAGTGCTTGATAAAGTACTCTGTGGCGACGGCGATGAGGAATGTCGCCTCCGAGCTCATCATGTCCAGGTCCTTGTCGCTCTTGATGATGCGCTTGACGCGCGCGAGCGGGAAGAGTGTCGTGCCCACTGCTTTTTCGGCGAGGGACTGGCGGGATTTCGTGACGCGCTTCTTTTTGGGGCCTAATGTTAGGTGGGGGTTGTGGGTGTGTGGGGGGGAAGTTGAGGTTGGGCCGGATGGGTGGGATGGGAGAGCGGGGAGGGGGCGAGGGGAGGGGAGGGAGGGGTAGGTTGGGAGGCAGGCCAAAGGGGAGTGCTGGTAGCTAGCTTGTGCCATGGTCCGCACCACGGCTCACTCTCTCCCTCTGCACGCGGACGCGTCGTAAACATCCAACTCACGATCCTCAATCTGCTCCGTCTCCTCGTCCTCGGGCTCCTCGTCGTCTGCGCGCGACACGAACGACGTCTCGGCAGGTGGCTCCTCGTAGTCAACCTGCATGGTGTGGATGGGGAGAAAGGTAATGGACAATGGGGGATGGGTGGAAGACGAGACGAGTATGACATTGTGGTGGCGTTGTGGTCCCAAGTAGTGCGCAAGGCAGGGTGGGAGGCGCGACGCGTAGCGGGATCAAATCCATGTGGCGTTCTGTAGGGCGCCAGCCACCATGCCGCCGGCACATGGTGTGCAGCAAGAAAACAAAGAGAGTCATAGCGTAGCACGTAGCAGCGTCGCATTCGTAGCAGCGTATGCATGAAGCAGCTGGCAGCTGGCGGCTGGCACAGTCCGACAGCGTCGCAATACTCCATGCTATCCACGCTGTCACAGCTCATATTATACAACATGCATCATACGGACGGGGTATCGTCCATGTAGTCTACGTTCACGCTCTCCTACTCGTCTTCACGCCGCGCACCAGCCCGGCGCGGCGCCACCTGCCGTCCACGCTTCTCAGGCTCGACGTGGACACGCTTCGGCACGGGCGCGTTGAATCCCGGCACGACAATGTCGTGGTAATTGTCGAGCACAAACGCGACGTCACGCAGCTCGACGCGCGTCGCGTTGCGGTGGGCCGCGAGGCGCACACTGTCGCGCATGACGCTGTCGACGAGTGTGTCGAGCACATCGCTGAATACCTGGCGGGTTAGCTTCGTCAGCGAGACAGAGAAACCCACGTCATCAAGGCCTAACTCGAGGGCAAGGTCAGGCGCCTGCTCTTGGGCATATTCGCGCAGCTTGCGCTTGCGACGGATCGGCTCGGGCTCGGGGGGTGGAGGAGGAGGCGGCGGGGGAGGGGGTGGGGGAGGGGTTGGCGCGCGTTGCGGAGGTGGCGGAGCGGGGGTGGGTGCCGGAGGGGCCGCAGGAGTTGCTGGTGTCGCGGGGCCGGACGTGGGAGCTGAGGTGGGAGCGGAGGGTGGTGGAGCTGCAGGAGCAGCAGGTGTGGGAGGCTTGGCCGGAGCTGGCTGTTGCACCTGGGCCTGAGCTGGAACTGCAGGCGGCGCGTCAGCTGGTGCTACTACCGGTGTAGGAGCTGGGGCGGCTGGCGTGGGAGCTGGTACAGCCGGAGCGGGACCGCCAGGCGCGGGTTGCGCGGTCATCGCTGGAAGTGTGGGAGTGGATGGTTGAGCGCCTGCAACATTGGCAGGGGCGCGGGCGCCGGGCGCACCTGGAGCATTTTGAGGACCGGGTGCACTTGGAGCAGCTGGAGCAGGCGCGGGTGTGGGATTTGGCGCAGGCGCGGGTGCGACATTAGCAGCAGGTGCGGGTGTAAAGTTGGCAGCAGGGGGGCGAGAAGGCGCATTCCCAGTGTTGGGAACTGGTGCCGGTGTCTGTGCTGGCGGCCGAACCGCCGGTGCAGGGGGTCGAACCGCCGGTGTTGGAGGTCGAACCGCTGGAGGTCGAACCGGCGGCGCACCCGCCGGCACTGGTGTTGGGGCTCCCTGAGAGCCTCCAGATGACCCCGCATTCGTCCCAGGCGTCGTCGCAGCCGGAGTGGTGGGAGCAGGGCTCCCAGCCGGGCGGGGGCTCGGTGCGGCTGCGGGGGAGCGTGCTGCCGGTGAGGCCGCGCCGCCTTGCTTCTTTGCTGCCATCTCGGCATTCTTCTTCGTAACCCATGCATATGTCGCAATAAACCGCGCCTTGAGTGCAGGATCCTGCAAACGTCAGCGACAGCGAAGTTGCCCAGCACTCACGGCCTCGAGCTTGGCGTTGCGCAGCTCGGGGACCAAACCGAGGAGCTCGCGCATTTGGTACATGCTCATGGCGCCCGGTGGCGCTCCAGCCATCTGCTGAGTCGACGGTCCAGCTGTAGACGTCGGTGTCCCGGGGTTGGGCGGCCTGGGGCTCGCCACCGCCGGACTCCGCGGGGCAGGACTCGCTGATCCAGGTGTAGGTGGTCGTACTTGGCCCTGCTGCTGCTGCTGCTGCTGCTGCTGTGCCTGCTGCTGTGCCCGTGCCGCCTGCTGCTTGGCAGCCATGGATGCGATCAAGGCCGGCTCAGGCTTGATATTGCGCGCCTGGTTGAGGCCCTGCGAGACCGACAGCAGGAAAGCGGACTCGCTGATGAGAGCCTCCGAGTTGCCGACCTTTTTGGTGGGGTTGAGCACGTCGGGGAGGTTGAGGAGCGGGTTGGGGCGGCCGAGGCGCGCATGGAAGATGATAATCTCCTTGGCGTGACCGGCGATGAGGCTGCGGAGCTGCAGCGTGTCAGCAGATGGTTGATGGATGAGTAGGGAGGTTGGAGGAAGGAAGAAGATGAGATGCAATGACGAGGCATCGTCTCGTGGGATGGATGGGTTTGGACGTGGATAAGAGCGAGGATGGTGTGGACGAGGGTGCGAGCACGGACAGGAGGAATTTGCGCGGCCAGGAGCTGGCCGTTGCGCACGCGGTTGATGAGAATGGGTATGTTGGTGTAGATGCTTTCGAGGTTGAGAGTCTGCGCTGGAGGGCGGGGCGCAGGCGACCCCACCGGCGTGGGCCGCGTTGACGGGGGCTGAGACATTGCGCAAGATGGCCTGTCTCTGGGTACGTGTTAGGTATAACGAGACAAGATGGAAAGGGGGGTGGTTGATGGTGATGAAGGAAGAAGGTGCAGAAGCAACGAGGACGAGGACGAGTATGGACGTGATCGGCACCAGGCCACCCACGCCCTGCGGTCACCGCACGCATCTGATCTGTTTTGGTCAATTTGCTTCCGTCTCACAGGGAGCGTGTATTGTTGCTCTTCAACCTTCACCCTGACCAGACCACAACTTTTGTTCAACTTTCACCTTTGTGCAATCTACAGCACATGGCAACCCTCGCCGACCGTGTCGTCGACACTACGTTGGCGGCATATACCGCACTTCCGCGACATGGGAAACCAGTCGTGCGGAGCAACGGCGTCAACGAATGGACGATATTGGCCTCCATTTCGCTGACACTCCCTGACAACGACACCAAAGTGGACGAGTCCGCGACCCCCTCATCTAACCCGACGTCTCCCGTGCGCATTCTGCCAATTTCTCTGGGTACAGGCGTCAAGGTTCTTCCCGCCACGCGCCTCCCACCACTGGGGGATACACTACACGACAGCCATGCCGAGATACTCGCACGGCGTGGATTTGTGCGCTGGCTCTTGGCAGAGGCTGAGCGCGTGGTGCGGGGTGACGGATCGGGCGTGCTGGTGTGGTCCCCCGAGCAGGGATTCATGTTAGGAGACGGCGTTGAGGTCTGGCTCTATGTATCAGCTCTCCCGGTGAGTTGAAACGAGCTACGGTTCCACTACCATGACGCTGCGACTGACTTTCAGTGCGGCGATGCTTCGACGCTCCACACCGCCTCCCACCAACCTGCCAACGTGGCCGCGACTTTCCGCGCCGCCCCGGAGCTCACTCTTCCAGGTGACGGCGCTGTACGTGGGCGACACGGGTACGAGACCTATGGAGCGATTCGGACAAAGCCCGGGCGCTCCGACTCGCCGCCGAGTATCAGTTTCAGCTGCTCGGACAAGATTGCCTCATGGTCAGTGCTGGGACTGCAGGGCGCACTTTTGGCGCCCTTGTTCGCGCCTGTATACCTGGATCACATCGTCGTCGGAGGCGTCGAGGAGCCAGCGGACTACAAGAGCGACGAGCAGTGGGATGATCTCGTTAAAGCCGAAGTCGATCGGGCGCTGTGGCAGCGTCTTGAGGGTATCGAATGTGAGTGTCCTCAATTCAGGAAGACGATGTCGTTGACACTTTCCTCAGCGTCTCTAACCCAACCATTCCGCCTCTCACGACCCCGAGTTCACCTGACATCGACCGAGTTTCAACTCTCCAAGTCTGCCGTCGCCGCTCGACATCCAGGTACAGAGCCCGAGCCGAGCCCTGTGAGCCTCTCATTTGTCTCGGTCCCCGGGTGGAAGCCCGAGGCACTCGTCAACGGGTGCACGCAGGGATCGGCTTGGAAGTCACCAGGAACAGTACTCCTTAAACGCGGCAGGTCGCGGCTGTGCAAGGTCGAGGTTCTCCGGGCGTACCTGGCTCTGCGCGAGGCAATGGCAGGTTATACCGGATGGGAGAGGGACGGGCAAGCGGAAGAACCTCTTAGGTCCGTGGGGGCTGAGGTGGGGTCAACTGTCATGTACGTCTCTAATGTGATTCTCGTGGCACGGACTAACTTGTTCCAGCTCTGAGGACGCCACGTGCTATGCCCTAAAGCACGCAGCCTCGGCATATCAAGACACCAAAGCCTTGCTTCGCGGCTCGCCTGGTGCACCCACTTCCGCGTCGTGGGCAGCACGCCTCCCACACGCGTTCCTTGCGACGGGGGGGACGGACAGCGCACTGGGGAATGCTGGACATCCACCATTCGAGGGGTGGATCGTCTCGGGAGAACGGTTTGAGAGCTTCACCGCCGCAGGAGCGCTTGTTCCTATCGCTGATGGCAGCGTGGAAAAGCAAGGATGAGTGGAGTCATCGCAGCAGCATGAGCGCGAGATTCATACTTGGTAATCATTGATAATAGACAACAACAACATTAGCATCTTGCGTGAACCTTGGTTGAACGGACGCGTTGTGCAAGCCATGGACTGCAGGTCGTGGACTTTTTGGGCGGTGGCTGGGTGGCGATTGCGTCATGGTGATCAGCGATTGTGGATTCCACGTGGACAGAGGCAATAATGAATGTCTGTGCGTCGTCACAGTTAGCCGGGTGGACGGGAACGGGGCCGATCCCCGGATGCCCAGGAACGATTCCATTTCACTCTGTGGGCACGGGCGGGAACTACAGCATGTATCACGTTGCCACGCTCTCCTTCTACCCACGAAAGCTCATCTTCTATCCTACATTGTCCACCACCATCGCCTCCTCCCTCCTTGAGCCCATTCCTCCGAACGCCCCAATCGCTCTTCCCCCCCTCGGTGCTCCCCAATCTCTTCAACCGCTTTCCATCCCCATCTCCTCCCGCGATGAGCACACCCACTGTCGTCATCTACGGCGCGACCTCGTACACGGCTACGGTCCACCTCATCCCGTATCTCGCGGCACACCCCGACCTCAAGTCGGGACAGTTCAAGCTCGTCCTCGCTGGCCGCAACAAGGGCAAGATCGATGCGGTAGCCAAGGCCGTGCAGCTCCCTGATGGCACCCACCCCGAGACCGTCGCGCTGAGCCTGGATGATCGCCCGGCTGTGGACGCGCTCGTCCAGCGCGCTAGCGTCATCATCAACCTTGCTGGTGCGTTGGGTTGTGGGAGGATGGGGAAGCGGTTGGGGTATGGATGGAGAGCTGGGCACTGCTCTCACTCCGCCGCTCCGCACCGCTACCTCGTCCTTATCTGAATGACCGCTGACCCCCAGGCCCGTACTCGCTCTACAATGCCGTCAGCCTCATCGAGTACGTCCCCGCTCCCAGCGATACGTCGGCGCTCCACTAATGTCCAGCTCGTGCTCGTACCAGGGCAAGCACTACGTCGACCTCTCGGGCGAGGTTCCGTGGATCTCGACCAAGGTCATCCCCCGCTGTGACTTCCTCGCATCCAAGAGCGGTGCTGTCATCCTCCCGATGTGCGGCTTTGAGGCTGCCCCTGGGTGAGTCTTGCGAATGGGTGCAGGTGCAATGGGTGTACACATGTATGGGTGAGATTGGCGTGGGCGGATTGGACGCACCAACCAACACCCGGTCCACCGCGTTCCACGCGGCGTTGTGATTGTGAGAGCCCTACAAGGCGGCACGGTGCATCCGGTGCAATCAGCGTTGCGCGCTGGGTAGTCTGGATCTCACTTCCCACGGTGAATGACCGCTTTGGAACGTAGCGGCTCTTGGCTTGAACTATCTGGCGCGCGCCAAGGCTACTGCTGGTAGGGCCGGTTACTACCAACACACAATCCGGATATCGCCTAGTGCCCACCACGCCCCAGCCCTGTCTCCTGCACTTGGTGTGCGACGTGCGTATCTACACCAGTGCTAACGACAGTGACTTGTCCGTCTACCATGGCCTGCGCACGCTCCAGGCGACGGCGGGGCGCAGCGTTGGTCTCTCGTCCACGATCAACTTTTACGACATCAAGGGCAGCGTGAGCGGCGGAACGTTGGCGAGTGTGGCGGCGGGCGCGTCCAAGGAGGACCGGAAGAACATGGGCGAGTGGGCGCTGGTTGCGCGTGAGTAAACACTGAGGCTTGGAGGTGGTATGCACTTACCGATGGGGGATGGACGTCTCTTTCGTGGGGATGTCATTCCACAGGACACAGTTGCTGACATCCAGCCTCGAACCGCGAAAAGTCCCCGCCGTTCAAGATGGTCTTCCACGCCGACGCGCCCGGTGCGCCACGTGTCGGCGGCTTCTTCATCGGCGCGCTGTGCAACGTGCCGACGATGCGCCGCTCGTGGTCGCTGTCGCGCATGGCGCCGTCTGTCCTCTCACACGGCGTCAACACGGCCGTGGACAAGGAGGCCCTCCGCGAGCCGCGCCACGGCCCGCACACGACCATCTCGGAGAGCATGGCGCGCCTTGGCCCTCTCCACGTGACGTCGACCGTGACGGCGGTGATCTACTCGTCCCTCCTCCTGCTCTTTGGCGGGCTGTATGCTGCGTCGTCGCTGTTCCGCTGGCTCTGCTCCCCCTTCCTCCCCACCGCGGGCCAGGGACCCTCACTCGAAGACTGCCGCAAGGGATACACGCGCCTCACCAACGTCAGTGTCCCCGACTCGCCCGTTCCAGGCCGCACCAACCCCCAGGTCGTCACCTACTACGAGGGCAAAGGTGACCCTGGGTACTCGCACACGGCACGCATCCTCGCCGAGGCAGCCCTCGGTCTCACCCTACCCCCGCCACAGGGCACCCAGCTGCCCCTCCTCGCCACCGTCGGCGGCGTCCTCACCCCCTCGACCGCGCTTGGCATGGTCCTCATCGAGCGCCTGCGTATCCACGGCGTCGCCGAGATTACGTCTGAGATTGTCGAAGGTCTTGGAGAGTACGAGCCCAAGAAGGACCTCTAGGGAGGGCCAGGCCAGCCAGGTAAAAAATGGCCCGCGCCAGGCCGTGTGACGAGCACGCCTGCGGGGGTACAGTAGTTGACGACTGACACACATACGGATTACATTCTCTCCTGATTTGCGTTCTGGGTACTCTGTCCATGTTACCCACATGAAAGGAACCCGTTTGCTCCTCCCGAGCTATCGTGACATGTTGCTAAATAGCCTGCCTCGATGTTAACGGAAGCACACCTCCGATCATTGCAGAATGGTCAACACCGGCTGCTTACTTTGGGCCGGATACCGATGCGGGGAACCCGCAGTCGGTGCTTCCGGGTCATATATGAGTTCCCCACGCACGTACAGAGTGTGGGGTACGACAGCACTGACGCTGGTCGTGAGCTCTTTGGTCTTGTGACGATGTTGACGGGTTGTTGACCGAGGTGCTTCTCTTAGTCAGTGAAATTCTGCTGTGCGTGCAATTCCGCTGCTGTGGCTTGCCGGTGCACAGCCGGTCTGGAGACCCCGAGAAGTCACGGCGTGATGCTTCCCCGCAGTGCCACTGCCCTTCCTCCGCGTCGTATCAGGCATGATGGCAATGGGGTAACCGGGGGTTACGCGACGTGTGAGGCGATAACGTTGCAAGGTGATTTGGCTGCAGCCACCTTGCTCGACGAAGAATCACCAGTGGCACCAGCCGAAGACAGCAAGCAGGACGCCGCGGTGTACATCTCACCATGTGAGCAGCCGATCCGCAAGGCTCGCACTAGACCATGTGGATCAGCGTGTCAGCATCAATGACGAACCCAAACCCACCTCGGCCCCCGACGAGCATATCTTGGCCATTATCCTACCTGCACTCGTCCAGGCCATTCTTAAACATCGATCCAGAACCCACGCGCGCACGTTGCCATGGTTCTCCGCAGCCGGGGCCCGTGGGGGCCCATTTCCACAACAGGCTTTGCCACAACAAGCTTTGCGCCATCGCCTATTGAAGCACACGCAAGGATGATGTGGCGCATGTGGCGCAAGGCGCGTGGGTCAGCGCCACAGTCGTGTCGCGTGATCGTCGACGCGACGCGACGCGGCGCGGCGTCGGTAGAAACGCGGCAAACACGCCAAAGGCGGCTGCGTGCGGTGTCCTGTGGTGGTGAGTGCATGAGTGGCCTGTGCGCGTTCGGTTTGCGGTGAATTGTTCGGGTAGACTGGGCCGGTCACTAACATGAGTGTGCGGTAAGATGAAGATGAGGATCGGTGTTAGATTGGTCAGGTCCGCAGATGCGGATCTCAAGGAGGGGTGGTTTCACAAAGTACCTACAGCCACTTTGTCGTATTCGCTTGAGGGACATGGGACAGGGGAAACGGCGACTGACCACCGTGCCATCACACTAGCACATGCGCGCATTCACGATTTGTAACGACGGGGAGTGAATTGAACTCTGTACTTCGGTTGAGCGTAAGGTTCGCATCTTCGCAACTTCTGCAATGTTGTCAACCTTGTGAACCTTGTGGCACAGAAGAAGGTTGCTGAGCAGAAGATCAGAAGTAGACGCCATCTGAATTTGGCTTGCACTCGCACCTCGCACAGCAAGATGTCAACAACGACCAAGAACTGGAGCAATACCAGGCCCGTGTCCTCACTTACTTGGCACTGCGAAGGAGACCCCGCAGGGGACCCAGCAAGCAGCCCCGCAAAAGCTCCGGACATTTCGGAAGTCCGCTCATGGGTCGTCATTCTCCAGGAACGGCACTGTTTCCATTCCGGGACGCGAGACGCGTCAACGGCGTCTTATTGGCGCGGCAGTGGATCCGGTGCGTGGTGTGGCGTGGCATGCGTGGCGGTGGCGCACGGTGACTACAGAGCGTGTCGTGCAACCAGAGTTGTGCTGCCGTATACCTAGCTGTCGAACTACTGTAGCCGGTGATCTGGGCTAGGAAACCGAGCATGAGGTGATACCCGCTACTGTGGCTTCTAGGGTGAAACTGTTTCTAGTCTTGTTGTTTACCGACGCGATCTGCGGACAGGAACATGGGCCATGGCGGCATTACGTTGTTTGGTTCCAAATGGTGGCGTTGAGCTCGTGGGCGCGCGCCTCGTCTTTCATGGGCGGGACATGTTTGGCGATCCGAGCACATCTCCACACGTCCTTTCACGGGCCATGTGCCAGCACAGCGCGTCCCATGGGCGAGCTTTCGTTCCAAAGCAGTGGGTCATGGGCCATGGGTCAGGTGGGCAGTGGATCCTCTTCTTGGCGAGTGTTTCATCGGGGTTTCCACTCTAAACTAACTGTATTCAATTGGCCTGTGCGATGCACGCGACGTGATCGGGACATCGTAACCGACTTCGGTGGTCACCTCTTGCTCGGCGTCTGACGCCGGCTGCCCCTTGCGGGGGATCGGGGGACGCGGGGCCTCGAGCCAAGTGGCCAGGTTAAGCGCGCAGCGTCGACAACAATGCTTGTTGAGCAATCGCGACGAGGTCACTCCGGGTGGACGTTTTGCCTACCCGACCAGCCAACCACTCATACACTTATATAACATGTCGTCGTCGCTGCAGGGCTGGAGCTCATCACCACTGTTATTCCTTTACACACACCCACCATGAAGGTCACGTTTGCACTGCTCGCCTCTCTCCTGGGGTCTGCGCTGGCTTCGCCGGCCCCGGTCACGACCGTCGAGTCCTCGGGCCACGAGGAGCGCGCTATTACTGTCACCGCGACGATCCCCGCCGGCAGCGTCGTGGGCATCCAGACGCTGCAGGGCACGGAGAACTTTGCGGGTATCCCGTTCGGGAAGCCGCCCACGGGCAAGAACCGCCTGCGCCCGCCTGTGAGACACGACACGACCCTCGTCAACTTTGACGCGACGTCGCCGGCCCCCGCGTGTCCCCAGATGGTCGCCGATGCGTCGTCGAATGACTTTTTGTCCCAGGTCATCACGACCGTGTCCAAGACGTCGCTGTTCCAGAAGGCGCTCAAGATCTCCGAGGACTGCCTCACCATCGACGTGTCGCGCCCCAAGGGCACAAAGGCCGGCGACAACCTCCCCGTCCTCTTCTGGATCTTCGGCGGCGGCTTTGAGGTGAGCCAAGCAAAGGGGTTGGGGTCGGGTTGGGACGGTACTGACGCGCAGCTCGGCTGGAGCGCCATGTACGACGGCGCGGGGCTCGTCTCCAACGCGGCCAAGAACGGCAAGCCGTTCATCTTTGTCGCGGTAAACTACCGCGTCGCAGGCTTTGGCTTCATGCCCGGCAAGGAGGTCAAGGCGGACGGCGCGGCCAACCTCGGCCACCTCGACCAGCGCATGGGCCTCGAGTGGGTGGCCGACAACATTGCGGCCTTTGGCGGCGACCCGTCCAAGGTGACCATTTGGGGCGAGTCGGCGGGCTCCATCTCGGTCTACAACCAAATGTCCCTCTACGACGGCGACAACACGTACAAGGGCAAGCCCCTCTTCCGCGGCGCCATTATGAACTCTGGTTCGATCGTCCCCGCCGAGCCTGTCGACTCGGCCAAGGCACAGGCCGTGTACGACCGCGTCGTCGCCGCGGCCGGGTGCGGTGGTGCGGCCGACACGCTCAACTGCCTCCGCGAGCTCCCTTACGACGACTTCCTCCAGGCATCCAACTCTGTCCCCGGTATCCTCTCCTACAACTCGGTTGCCCTCTCGTACCTGCCCCGCCCCGACGGCACATATCTCACCGACAGCGCCGACATCCTCCTCCTTGCGGGCAAGTACGCCGCAGTCCCCATGATCATTGGCGACCAGGAGGACGAAGGCACCCTCTTCTCCCTCTTCCAAAAGAACACCACCTCGACCACGGCCAAGCTCGCAGACTACCTCGGCGACCTCTTCTTCCACCGCGCCTCCAACGAGCTCATCACCGGCTTTGTCGAGACCTACCCTTCGTCCCTCGTCTACGGCTCGCCCTTCGACACGGGCCTCCTCAACGAAATCTACCCGGGCTTCAAGCGCCTCGCTGCCATCCTCGGCGACATTGCATTCACCATCACCCGCCGCATCTTCCTCATTGGCGCAAAGGCCGTCAACCCCGCAGTCCCCGCCTGGTCGTACATTGCTAGCTACGACTACGGCACCCCCATCCTCGGCACCTTCCACGCCTCAGACCTCATCCAGGTCTTCTTTGGCATCCTCCCCAACTACGCCAGCAAGAACGTCCAGGCATACTACACCAACTTTGTCTACAACCTCGACCCCAACGACTACTCGGGCGGCACCGCCAGCTCGGGCACAAAGACAAAGGTCAGCGACAACTGGCCCCAGTGGAACGCAAAGGACAGGAAGCTCATCCGCTTCTACGCAAACTTCTTCACCTCCATGACCGACACCTTCCGTGAAGCGTCCGAGAAGTACCTCATCGCCAACATCCAGCAGTTCGCAATCTAAGTGTTTGTTGTAAGGCTTTATACAGGTCGAATAATAGCTGCGCCCCCACCCACTCCCGTGGGGCCGACGTACGCTTTCTGTACTTTCATTGTAGCGCAGCGGCAGGTTCCAAGCGCCCGTCGCTCTCTTATTATCCTCGCTCTTTCTATGCACACCTTCTCTGTCCGGCAGCTCTGGTAGAGCAGTTCCACTGCACCATGAGGGACTGTGGTGTTGGGGACGATCCTGTACGCCTGCGACGTGGGTTCTCAAGACGCTGATCCTATGTCCAGTGCGACCCGACTCTCCTGAGGACATCAAGGCTAAGATCCTCTGCATGGTGGCGGTACTCGCGGGAGATGGGTATGTCTGCCTCAATTGTCCTCCATCGAACCCGGGCTCCTTGACACTCACTACATGGTCATGTACACATGCATCGTCTCATTCTACAAGACTACGTTCGTAGCCACTCCCACGCACATCTCATTTCACTGTCTGTCTGGTGCTGTAGCTGTCATCGCTGCCGAGCCATCGTCCTCCTCAATGACCGACGTTTTCCCAACGTTTCTCTCCCCCGTGCATTGCGCCTAGTACCCATCGCGCCAGATCCTAAACCCGCACCCATCCTCGTCGTCGTCCAGGTCGAAACGCACACGCTTGATGATCGGCTTCTTCGGCTGGGAGGAGAGCTCGAGCGACCCGTCATCGTCGCCAATGGTCGATTCGCCGTCGCTGAGCGCCAGGTGGGTCGGGTCCTCGAACTGCTCGTGGTGCGCGTGCGCATGCAGGTGCGCATGCTGCTGGAGGTGCGTTGGCGTCTCGTCGCTAAACTGCCCAATCGACTCGGCGTCTTCGTGCTCCTCCTCCTCGTCCTCGTCCTCGGCGTCGACGGGTCCCAGGGCAGGCGACGGCGGCGCGGGAGTCGACGCCGGCATGGGTTCGCCGACCGATACAGGCTGCATGGCTGCGAGGGTCGCCCAAGCGCGCTCAGTTGCGCGCTGCATCCTGGCGCCGGGGATGGGGCGCGACTCCGCGTTGGGTGGGGACGCCGGGGGACTGTCGTGGACTGAGCTCGCGAGGTGCCCGTCGAGCCGGTCTTCCTCGCGGTGCTCATTGTCGTCGTCCTCGTCCTCTTTGTCAACCCTTGACTTATTGCCACAGCTCATAAACTCACCTCGATCCGGACGGCGCTGAGGTCGGCGCTGAACTGGTCCTCGTCTACATCGATGGGCTTGTCGAGGCCACGAGTGTGGGACTCTAGTTGACTCGCCGCCTTCTCGAGCATCTTGACGGTACGCTGCCCACGGGTCTCATGACGCTTCTGGCCAGGAGTGGGGTTGATTAACGAAGCAACAGCCGATGGGCGAGCGTCTGGGGTACGGTGTGGAGGAGTAGGAGGGCGAGCACCGGCTGCCTGTGGGGCTGGCGTGGACGCGGGCCGCGCTGATGACGCTGGTGCGGTCGGTGCTTGGGAGTTGTGGCGACGATGCTTGAGCTCTTTTCGGTGCCCATGAACGGTTTGAGGGTGCTCACGCGCCCGTGCACGAGACGCGCCAGTGTTCCCCTCCGCACGGTTCTCGACATCGGACCAGTCAGAGTCGCTCCCGTACGACCCGTCCTGAGACGAATCTGAGCGGTACTCGTATACGTTGTGTGGGTGGCTGAGGGGATGGAGGGACCCCGCAGGGTTGCGCGCTTGGCCGCCGTGGACGCTGCGGTCCTGGCGCGTCTTGGTGCGTGGTTCGCGCTGGTAGTATGCGTTGATGTTGCCCATCTCTGGCTCCATGTTGTCGTCGACAAACACATCGCGCCGCTGCTTTTTGACCACCGGCCTCGAGGATGGACCAGCGCGCAGCTGAGCGGGACGAACCGGCCTGCCGGGAGTTGGTGTGTGTTGCTCGCGCAGACCCGGGAGTGGGGCGCAAGTGATTGCTGGCGAGCCGGAGCTGTCCGAGGGGGCATAGTCTCGCTTGTGGCCTACTTGCGGGTATCCGTCTCGAGACACGCCAGCAACGTGTGGTGGGTGAGGTGGCGGGAGGGCATGAGGCGGATACGCGCTGCCAAGGAATGGGCCTTGACGCGGGAATGCGGCCGAAGCATTGCCGTTGGGATCAGCGTGATGAGCATACGGTGGACGACCTGCGTCTTGGGTCGCCAGTGCGCGATCATAGGCATAGCCGTAGCTTGGTCCAGGTCTGATGTATGGATGGTGGCGCGTCTGAGGTCCGGCGACCGGGGCAAGCTGTATCCCTTGCATTGCGGGGTGCATGTAGTGCCCTGCCGCCTGAGAGTGGCGGCCATGCCGGGCCCAGTATCCGGGATCGTGTGCCATGTAGCCGTTCTGTGCTTGCCCGGTGGGATGCGTGGGAGGAAGGTGAGCAGGGGGGTGTGCACCGGTAAGGTAAGGAAGGGCCTCGGCGAGCGGGATATGGATGGGAAGTCCATCGGCCGTTGTAAAGGCCAAGTACGGTGCTGAAGAAGGCCTGGTCGGGTGTGCAGAGGACGCGTTGTGCATGCCCGCGGAAGCAGCCGGCGCCGGAGGAGGCGTAGGTGATGGTGTGGGCGTTGGCGTTGGATCTTCCTCGGGGGGACACATGATGTCAACGAGCCACTGCGGAGGCGGTGACGGTTGCGAAGGACGAGGGCGTGTTCTCTGCTCGCGCTGCCCGTCAGCGGCGGGTAGCTACGCACACTGCCCGTGCACGACGGACGCCTCAGACACCTAGACCGCTTGCCACTCACGAGACTATCTTGGGCGCGTCGCGGACGACCCGACCGTGTGTCCCTGTCGCGGGAGAACAATGGCCTGGAAGAAGGTATGGTGAGGCCTGTGGTGTTGCCCTTGTTGGCATGGCCGCCGCCAGTGTCGTCTTTCAGGCCGAGGTTCTCAAAGAGCTCTTGACGCTCCGCTTCACGCTTGTCGCGCCGCTTGTTGTCTGTAGGACGTTTGTTGAGCAATGGTTCACGGACGCGACCTCGGCGTAGGAGGCCGTCATACTTTGCGTTGAGGGAGCGACGGGTACGGGGGACCGCCACCATTGTGAGGGGAATCACTCGGTGAGGAAGGATGAGGGAATGAGAAGAGAGAAGAGTGAGTAGGGTAGAGATGCATCTAGGAGACGGGAAACGGGACGAGGAAGGTGTCGAGGAAGGTGCAGACAAAGGGCTGCGCAAAAGCTAGGAAGGTGGGGAAGATAGGGAAGGTCAGGAAGGTGGGGAAGGTGAGTGTCTATGAATCGTCCAACAGGTTGCTCGCGCCGATCATTCTATCTACGTCATCGCTCCCTGCCAGTCACTAATGTGGCACTTCCTATCTGTAGAGGAGTAAGACAATAGACAGCTACAAACATGCGATAATGGGCATCTAGACAATGAGTACTCCCATTCGTTTTCTGGCACTGCATGGCCGAAAGCAGATGACCCGCTGAATTCTCCACTAGGCCGTCACTTGAAGCTCATGTTTGTCCTGACTCCGATAATTATCGTCATCAAACCCCTCCGCAATACTCCACTTGAAGTGGCCACCAGGGGACTGGCATGGGCCCGCATATCCCATACTGGCTCCGCCACTGTCGCTCCTTCTACGTTGAAGCTTTTCAGTGCCACTCAAACTTCAACCTGCTTGCAACATTGACAACCACCAAGGATAGTTACTTCGACATGTGGGCGGCTCCGATTCATAAGCGATACCTTCTCGTATTCCCCGTGTTGAGCCTGCCTCCCAGGAATGCTCGAGAGCAGTTACTCTTCTCAACTAGGGCCCACATCAGCTGTGGACTGGCACCACGAGCGTCGCGATGGTCACAATTAATTGTTGACCACTTGCGATTTGTTGCCGCCTGGCGACGAAAACATCCCATCGTCCCGTCATGCCAGCCATTTCCAAGAACAGTTACTCTCACATGATACCCCACTGAAGCATGCTTCATATCCAGCCTGTTTATGGACCGTTCATGACGCGCGAGTACATAATAGAATTGGAATAGAACCAAATATCTACAAACGGTACCCATGAACAAGTTGCAGAACGGAGGCGAAGGGCTAGTATGGCAAGTGAAGGGACAGTGCACGTCTCAGTGAACAGGGATTTCACTACAAGTGGGAGCCCAGAATTGATGAGGAGACTGAAAGCAGGACGCAGCGCCGAGGACGACGATATAAAACTTTCGGGACATAAAAGGACAAAAAGGTGTATCGACAAGAGCAGGGTTCGAACCTACGCGGCTTACGCCAATTGATGATTTGAATTCGAAAATTCAAGTCAATCTCCTTAACCACTCGGACATCTTGCCCAGAAATACACTATTTTCCACTCTGTCCCCATTGGTTATAAGGGTTTGCCTCAAGCTTGGGATACTGTGCAAGGCCTTCAACAATGTCTCCATCTGTTCCGTGCGCAGGATCCCCAATGTGCAACGCTCCAGCCGAATTGCCGAACTTGTCCTATCCTTATAGGTCAGCGTGCTTTTCTCCTGCCCCTTCCTGCCTGGCACGTACACCACATGCCCACTTGCACATGCCAACTGGGTGAGTGGCGCGCGAGTGGCGGCGCTGGCCATATCAAACTTTGAAGCCACACCAATTTCGTGTGACATAGAGTGGACTGGTCCCAAGGGTCCGGGGGTCCAGAACGTGTTCACAAAACAGCATCTGGAGGGCATCTGGGAGAGCCTTTCGTGACACGACAGCATGTCAACGAGGCGCATTCTCGTGTGAAGCCCTTCTCGTGTGAAGCTCGTCTCTGAGCCTGATACGATGTCGCGGATATGGTCTGGAGAATGTAAAACGTCCGTTTCAGCGGGCCTCTGCTCTAAGCGAGTGCTGTCCTGTCAGAGTTTGGGCTCAAACGTGCGCAAGTGGGCAAGTGTAGGAGCTCACCTGCCGCAGGACGCCGTGTCAATAACAGCACGCAACTCTTGGCCAGAAGTGGCATGTGTGTGCAAGGCGGTGTTCGCCACCCACCTGCACTGCAAGGGGCTCTCCGTGTCCTTGCCGCTGACGCTCTGCTAACCCAATCACGGCGCATGGCGATGACCTCCCGAACGACGCACAGCAAATAGACGTCGGCGCATGAGCCTGAAACATGAACAAGCACCGCCACCTGCCTGCTATCAATGCCGAAGTGGTGGTCTGGACTTTTTCTCCAGGTGGTGTGCCCGTTTCATGCCTCAGAATAAACGTATTTCCGCTGATTATCCGGGGTCAAGTCCACCTCGTCGATGGGGCCAGACCAATTGCCGCCGTTGCCAACTTTGCCAGTCAAGGTTGCTCTGTTACTCTTGCATCGCCACCCCCTTCGCACCGACTCACTGCTCACAGTCCCCGCTCCCATTGTGGTCACTTTTGTGCTATCCCATGGCGAACGGGTGTATCGTGAATAGCGGTGGCGCCGCGCCCCATGCACAGCTTGTGTGTGGACACACGCAACGCGAAACGCCCCACTCGCTCCGACTGGGGTTAACCCCACTGGCCCCACAGCAGAGGTCGTCGTAGTGGTTGGCCTCGTACAGAGGCGAGTGGAGTAGGTGAACAAATACGCAATGGGCACACTACTTGGCACTTGTGCCATTCTCACAGAGGACGCCCTCGTGTCCGCATGCTTCGCAGCGTGATGACACTGGCTCGGCCACCGCTGCGCGCGAAGAGCCGTGCGCGCCGAGTATACAAGTACCGCCCGCCTGCCTTGAGCGTGCCAAAGTCACCTCCTCTCCTCCCTGACACTTCCCGGCATCGCACGGTTCGCCACTGTACTCCATGCTCCAACCGCAGGGCCTTTGACAGCGAGAGTTGACCGAGTCGACCAGGACGATACGGCCCGGCACCGCATCGAGGTGATAGCCTTTTCTTTTGTTCCTGCGTTCCTTCGCACCGCCGCTTGGAGCTCTTAGAAGCCCAGGCCGAGGCCCTTCCGTGGCGCTCGCTTGCTCGCTCCTCACTGGGAGCTGCGGCCCGTGGGTCCCCCCTCGAAAGATACTTCTACCCCAGCTCGTTGCTCTCGTTCACGATGTGTCCCCCCTTTGGTCGCTATTGCGTTCGCATTCCCGAGAACCCGGGCGTTGCGCACATGCCGTCCACAACCCATTTTCATTCGAACGCGTTTAGCGAGTTCTCAATCTTTCATCACCGCCCGCACAAGACGTTCCTTCACTACTTCAATGCTCTCGCTGCGACGGCAATGTTCCGGGTATGTGAAACCATCGACGCTGCTTGGCATCCATGTTGTTGTCCCTGACCCGCTCGTTGCCAGGTCTGGCCGATCGTGCTCTTCATGGGTGGGTTGAGCACGATGGTTGTGCTCGTCAACAAGAAGACGGATGTGACTCTCGAGTTTAACCCAGCTCTTCTCACTGCTCTTGGTAAGTGCAGAGACCATGAACCTGAGAGCAACTGACCTCGTTATAGGTGTGCTACTCTCCGTCACCCTGAGTTACCGGTAAGTGAAACTCTCGCAGAACCCCATGTCCAGCTCCTCGACTAACGTCGCCAGTACATCTTCTGCCTATGAGCGCTACCAAGATGGTCGCCGGATGTGGACCAACATCATTCTTTCGTCTCGTTGCTGGGCTCGCACTGTATGGAACCATTGTGAGGGGCTCCCGTCCATACCGTTGTGCCATGATTCTGATACCTAGGTCCCGATACGGTTGTGGCCGAGCCTCCTACCGACGAAAAGGAGAGGGCCAAAGACATTGCCCGTGCCGTCATTGAGAAGAAGACGATGGTACAGCTCGCTCTCGCCTTCGCAGTCGCAGTCAAGCACTATCTTCGTGGCGAGGAGGGAATGTGAGCGTTGGCTTTGCGACCCTTGCATCCATACTGACCTTTCAAGCTACTACGAAGACCTTTGGCCACTAGTCAACTTTCTGCCAGTGTTTGAGCTGCCGAGCGGGATGCCAGGAGCATGTGAGACAACAAACATGCACGCCAACGGACCCCGACCATGCTCGCCACAACCACCCTCGCCCAACCAACCCCCAAAGCTGCGCAAGGCGACCCACTTTGACGACATGCCATTCGTTCCTCCTCTCAAGCCAGCCGACATGCCGCCGAAAATGAACCTCAGCAAGGTGTTTGGGCTGCTCCAAAAGAAGCCGTGGCGATCTGCGATGAGGCAGCGCGAGCGCGCAATCGCCGACGACATGACGTTCAGCGGACCTGCCAGTGACTTTACATCGGGCAACATCCCTCTCGAGATCACCCTCTTCATGTCGACTTGGATTGCAACTCTTCAGCGCCGCAAGACGATCGACGTCCCCACGACGTCGACGCTTTTCGCCACCGTCCAGCAGTTCAACGAATCGCTCGCTTGCCTCGAGCGTATCCTCTCGACGCCCATCCCGTGGAGCTACAATGCACACATCTGGGAAGTGAGCTGGATCTACTGCTTTGCCCTTCCATTCCAGTGTTGGGCTGCGGGCTTTGGTTGGGTGACCATCCCCGCTGTCATTGTAAGTACCAACAAAAGTCCCTTCACTGATCTTTTCTAGGTCACGACGTACATCATTATGGGCTACCTCACAATTGCGGAGGAGATCGAGGACCCCTTTGGCTACGATGCCAATGACCGTGAGTGAACACAAACCATTCGAGATTGGTGGCCGCACCGTCCAAGAGAGCGACGGTCGCTTTCGGCGTGACATCATCTCTGGTGCACGCGCCCAGTGTTGTCTCGATCACCCGATGCGCTACACAGCCCGATGCGCCACACAGACCGATTCTCACGCAGTCTGCACATCGTGTGGCGCGAATCATGAGCTTGTTGGCGCCGTGCACAGCTGACGCCCCCAGTCAATCTCCGCTTCTTCTGCCGCGAAATCATCGCCAAGGAGCTGGACGCCATCACGTCGCGCCCATACACGCCCCCAGAGGAGTGGATCTTTACACCTACCAACCGTCCCTTTGGCCTGAGTCAGCCGTCGGCCGACCACATCGTTGAAGAGCCCATCATGAAGATCCGCGCTCGCCTCGCCACGGTGTCTGGAAGTGGTGGGCCCTCGCGAAAGTCCACGATGGACGTCGTGTAGTTTTCTAATGGACGACCAAACCTCATTCAATACCATATCATCAGCGCAGGTTACTAGAGTACAGTTCTGCATTGCTGCTCCTTCGGATGTAAACAGTTGTCGTTAATATCGGCCTGTTGTGGGGGCCGTAACGGGTGGTCCTTGCGCGACACATCATGTCGACGTCCTTCACTACTGTCAACCTTTGAAAGCGAAAGGGTCAATATCGAGAGAGACAGGAAACACACTTCCAACGACGCACAGAGTGGCACTGCGCTCCCTCCCCGACCGACAGCACCCTACCTAGGTCAAACGACGAGCATAGTCCAGGCGAACAAGGCAACAGGACGGTAGTACAATTACGAGGCAATTATTATTGTATGACTCTTGGCTTGTGCTGGGATGAAATATGATGCCTGGCGACTTTATCCAAACTTTACAAGCCCCGGCCGTCAATGTCAGCCTCGCACTCGTCCTGGTCAAGTTCCGTGGCTTGGCACAGGAGGCTTTGTCCTATTTCTACCTCGTCACTCCAGGATCCAGGAGCGACGCCACGTCAGATTGTATGTGACATCAGAAACTGGAGTCATGTTCTAGCGGCATCGCGGACGCCACACCCTCTCTCTCCGTGACTCCGGCCGCAAGTGAGGCAGCCGGCCCGCTATTACCCTCGTGGTCCTGATCGGCCGCCTCATGCACTTGAAGGAGTAGTTTTTTTTCCAGTGTCATGCGTACATGCATGCATACCAGTTGCGTCGTGTTAGTTCCATGCGTGACACGAGCTGGCCATCGGCGCACCAGCACTCATTCCGCACCGCTTTATTAAGAGTGGAGTAGGACAGACATGTAACGCTTTCACGAGCTCCACATGAAGCCAACCGATATCCAGGCACGGCGTCGCACCACACCGTTCATCATGCGTTACGCGCCAGTCTGTGCGGCATGCGGCATCCCCCAATCTCCCAGTACTGCGGACACGACGGTTACTTGCAGAACTAGGTACGGCATGCTGATCTTGACCCCTCCCCTTCTGGGTTTTACCCCTTGCCAGATTGCCGAGGTCGCAGACGGCTGCGCGCCAGTGTGGGAATGCGACGCCGGCAGCAGGCATGTGGGGGCGAGTCACTCTTTGGTGATGCCTCATTGTCGGGTCACTACCCCACCCTGTCTCAGGAGCCATGTGACGGCAGCAACCGGGTAGTTACGTGATTTCCGAGAGGCAACCGGCAGGCTGGGTGGCTTGTCTTTGTGGATCAGTGCGGTCGGGGACGGGGTGTGGGCCGATTCAAGCTTTACAGTCCAGGAAAGAACAAGTAGGTTGACTGAATACAGAGCGTGTTGAGGATCGTTTCGAGAGAGAGTGACAGGTGGCGGGCGGGGGTGTGCTTGGAGGTGTGTCGTCTCCGAACGTCCCCACTCAGGACATTGCGACCGGCTGAGTGTGCCTGGATGCAAGCCAGATGCGTGAAGGGCGTTCAGCAACCCGAGGAGGAGCAGTCTTGACGGGAAGCCTCGGAAGGCGGGCAAGGGCACGGGAACATGATGGGGGAGGGGGGACCGGGTTTCAGGCCAGTTAACCAAGTCTAGTAGTTGGCATAGTTTTGTAGTGATGCGAGATGCGGGTTCCTTGTCCTGGATTGCTCATGGCGACAACAGAACAGCCGTCCCCCAACCTCATGTCCGGGAGGAATCCAGGATCAAACTAACCCCTCTAGCCTCTTGCTGCCGAAGGCCAAAAGTGTAAACAGACCAGAGCCTGAGTTATGTGGTTGTGTACGTTTGTACGAGAAACGGATCAGCGGGACCTTGCGTTACACGTCCCATTCCACGGCCACTTTCACATGAGACTCATGAGACTTGACATGCCTCTGTGCTTAGCCCCTGACTACTGCTACCGCAGCTGGCACTGATGAATAGACTACAATGGCGTGGACTACCGGGCCGCAACCTAGACGTCGGTGGCGCCCAGGTGGTTGTGCAAGGGGCTAGGCCCTCTTTTTCTCCGATCTCCGATGTGCCCTGGTGTTGCGTCAGCCACAAGGAACGTTGTCCACGATACACACCTGAAGAGGTCCAATGGGATAGGATGCCAGTGCCGGAGAGGCTCCCAGCGGGTGCCTTTGACGTTGCTGCTCCCGGTTGGGTTTGTGGATACGACTGGGGCCGGCTTTCTTTTGTTGTTGCCCACAACTGACGCCCAGCGCCACCATCCGTGGCCGGGCAGTAATTCTGCCGTATGTACCGTGCGACATGCGACACGGACTCGGTGAAACAGGCGCCACCGCCTCCACCTCCACCACAACATGTCAGTCAACTAGCAACGAGAAACCAAGATCCCAAGAGAACAAGGCAAGAGGGGTCGGAACGCGCTCCCACGAGGTGATTCAGTTTTACGACAGTGCAGACTCTGCCGAATGTGTAGCGTAATCGGATGTGCAACATGCGCAAGCCCACTCGTCACAGCGCGGTAGTTCTGTGACCGGCTCTGGAACCACCCACCACCCTTGACTGCGGATGAGCTCTTCCGAACACGCACCAGCCATACGCCGCCGCATAGGTACAGTAGGTAGGTGCCTATGGCTCATGTCGGCGGTCCGGCGTGCATTGGTGCCGGCCCAGCCGGGGTGTTTTGTGGTTTGGGGTCAGGAGTGCCGTGCCCAGATGAACATTGGATGAACATCTTCGCACCACTTCTCGCACCGTTTCGCACCAGGGTTTTCAACTCCTGGTACCCCATGGGCTTAACTGAACTGTAGGGAAACCCCTCCATGATGGGTCTGTGTGCTCGGTCATGCCGATTGTTCGTGGTCCATGTGCAAGAGGCTGGTTTTTTTCTTTTAGGGGAGTGGTAGGGATCAGAGTCAGCGATCAGGCAGCTGGCAGGTGGCGCAGGCACGTGACGGCGAGCCGTGCCGCGGACCGGTGTTCTGCAAGCCTTCGCGACTTTTTTTTTCTCATTCCAGTACGAGAGTCTGCTCATCGTCGGCTCACCAAGTGTGGCAGTTGTGTCTTATCGGATCGTCGTTTTCCCAAGAGCTGTCCGGAGAGGTGTTCTAAAGCCGCGTGTAACGCGCCTACATGGTCCAACTGACGCGACAATAGGAACAGCACTTGTTTTCGGTTGTGTTACCTGTCAATCTAACGTTTGGGCCAACCCTGTCAAAATGCCGTTCCGGTTCCCTCCAGGGACGGACCCGGCAGACCCGGTGATGTGCGCAACTCTGTTGGCCATAATGTCCCATCCGACGGTCCATACATTCGCCGTAGTGCAGGAGACTACGTGACACCTAGCGTCGTTGGCCTGATAGGGCCAGCACAGCTTGCAGTTTGCTGGTCCTGCACTCTGTCCCGAAAGAACGCTGCTGACGGCGGTGGTGTCGGGTTGGTGAGAAACCCACCGTCGTCGGTGGCGTCAGTGGCGTTACAATGGCCGATATTCCTGTGCCGATGTGGCTCGAAGTTCAATTAAACCCAGCTCCCTAGGGGCTTTCTGCACGCGTGCATTTGCAGTGCAGGGACAATGATCACTGCAGGACCCACGAGACAGACGACGCCTCGCAGCTTTCTGCACAGAGCTGCAAAATGCACAGATGCTGTCTCTTGCTACGCCACCCGTGCGCCGCTCAGGCGTCAGGCATCATCATTGCAGGAATGCAGCAGTGGCATCATCGGGCCGTCCTGCATCCGATTCCTCGCCATCCGTGGATGCTGCACCCTTGCAGCGCAGAGGGCACGGGGTGGCGTGTACTGCATCCCTATGTTTACCCTCACGCTGCACGGCTCGCAGCCGCTCTGCCGCTCAGCCCCACAGGTAGCACAGTCACAGCCTGCGCCTCCCCGGGCCACGCTCTCGCCCTCTGCGTGCGAAGTGTGAAAAGCGAAGTCGAAGCGACAAGTTACCGGCTCAGAGAGAGAGTCGGGAGGGTTCTCAGACGCGCGGCATGCATGGCTGGCACGCTGGGGTCTGAGCGGACCGGAGCGAGCGAGGGTAGCGCTGCATAGCGCAGAGTCGCGCGACGGAGCCATGAGCGACATTGAAATGACTAGCCACCATGTGCCAATCTGCCAGAACCCTCATCATCACGACTTGCCCGCGTGCCCGCTAGACAACCTACGAAACAAGCTCATCCACGCTATACGACTGCATCGCCCGTCCCGCGCTTACCGCCTGCGTTCCGTTTCCAATCTTCCTCACTCCTCATCCTCTTTGAGCATCTTTGCAAACGTACAATACAGGGTGGGTACGCCGTCCCTGCCACCGTGTGCGTCGTCGTCGCCTTTACTCGTCGCGTCCATCCGACTCTGGAAAGCCGGTTCCGGTCCCATCACCCTCCGTCCAGTGCCTGTGTGCCGCCGGGCCGAGTCGTTGTGACTTTGCGTGTGGACATTGGCGTGCCTGTGTACCAGAGTGGAAAGGTGGGTTCCGCTGAACCATGTGTCCGCTTTCCAAGTTGAGCAAATCGTTGACAGTTTAGGTGCTTTCACAGAGCTCAAGTTGCCCTTTTCAACGTTGCGCGCGCGTTTGACATCGGAATACCGTTTGTGGACGTCCGCTTGCTCGGCCCCTATGACGACATTCTCGGTCCCTCATTACTGTCACCTGCTGTGCAGCAACCCAGTTACCGCAGCATACCGTGGCTAGCGTGATTCCGACAGGCACATCGTTATAGAGCACAGGTGAGTATCACGGCGATCTAGGCTGAATGGAGGGGACATCCATTTTGCCTTTGGGCAGGAGGTTTTGGGATTTACGGTTTGTGACCTGATCGAAACCTGCGAGGGCAGGCGGCGGTCATTGAGAGGACGAGGCTTGCGGCCATGTCATGAGGCTTGATGAGCATGACAAGAGCTAGATGGCAGGCAGGCAAGGCATCTTGCAGGCTGGACATGAAAAGCGCCATGGACAATGATCAGGCTGGCTCTTTTCATGGCTCTGTTACCAATCCTGATCCTACCTATGCTCTCGGCAGGTACCAGCCGTGTACGTACGTACGCAATAGCGGGAACTGCCTCTCCCAGTCTGCCTTGGTTACCCTTCCATGTCCTAAATGGCTTTCATGCCTCATCCCAAACCCGTCTGCCTGCCTGCCTGCCTGCCTGCCTGCATGCCTGCGGTCTGCCCGCCCACCCGCGATGCCCTCTCTCTCCCTTGTGCTGCCGCGCCGTTCCCGCCGGGCTATGGAGCCCAAGCTTTGGCTGGCTGCACCCAGCAAGGTAGCTTTACCTGGTGCTCCGCTGCCTCCCATCCACGTCCCTTGCCATCCCTGCATCCTGCATCATCTTCATCCCCGCCGCACCCTGTCTGCTGCATGCGCTTGTCGCGCGCCTCCCGGCTTCATCCTGAAGCCGTTGTCATGAGCCTGAGCAATGCATTTCGAGCAAGTCCAGCCGTCCCTCGTTGTCCTCCCGTACCTCTTTTCCACGATACCACTTGTTGACACCGTCCTCTGGCCAGGTCCGGCCCCGTCGTTCATACTTGCCTCTTAGGAAGAGGTCGTCGCTTCAAGCGCAACCACACCCGAGACCTTGTTCCCTCTTGTCCCATTTCGTCCAACGCTCTACCTTCCTCTTCGGAGGTCGCTATCTCGTCCCCTTTCGGCTTGTCGACCTCATCCCTATCCCCTCGTCGTCTTCCTCTTCGAGGCGCCCTCACACCTTGCTCCCCCTGCCCCCCCGTCAGTCGTCTTCTACCGGACTGCCGACCGAGCCGATACTCGCCTCGCCAAACTTGGGAACGTTCGTCCCGGGACAACATTGGCGTCTCTCGTTTCCGGAACCCAAATCGTCTTTCGCTCGGCAGGTGGCACCGAACCCTGCTGCCTGTTTAGGTGTCAGCCGGCTCTGCGACGACTGCCTGTGACGAGCTCTCGACTTCGGGAACACCCTAGCTCCTCTGGGTATTAACCCGTTAACGACCACGACACCCACGACGAGAAACAACTCTTTCCTCCTTCCCATCTCTTGCATCTCTTGTTGCATACTCTTCCTCCACCACCACCGCTACCCGCACGCAGCATCCAGCGACGCCCCCGGACGAGCGATCTTGTTGACGAGACAAGAAAGCCGGTCGACGACGACAGAGAGCCAGAGGACGAGCGAACGACACCGCAACGACAGTGCAACCGTGCGAGAACGGTGACTGGTGCAGCGCAGCAAACGCAGTGCGCAGAACGCCGCACGGAAAACGCCCTTTACGCCACTTTCCGTTCACCCCTTGACCAGGCCCCAAGTTGCAAGTTGCGCACTTGGCCGCACCGCACCGCCTCGCGTTCCTCACCAACCCCACTCCTATCACTCTACGGCGAACTGCGTTCCGTCGGCGACGACTTTTCGCTGCAGACCCCCGTGGAGAAGCTGGGCGCATCGTTACAACGTCACCCAACGCACACGCAATCGTTCATGTCAAGGGATCAGTGACAACAACAGCAGCAACAACAACAACACCCTAGGGTTTCCTGCTCTTCGTTTTTGGGATCGCAAGCCGAACGGTTATCGATAACGCCGCCACGACCGGTTGGGACATCACCACGACCGCTGCCAACGACGCTATCGTTGGTGGCAACACACCACCCTACTACCACAGTCATCCCGCGTTTTCATCCTCGAAGCGTTATCGTGGCTCACTTGCCTTGCTGCAAACGGACGTCGACTGCTTGTTGGCAAGGGAACGCCCTTGCTTGCAAGTCAAGATGCGTCGCAGAGCAGACAGCCCCCTGGGCCCAGTAACCCAAGGTACGTACGTACCTGTGTGCAATGTGCATACGACGTGTGCAAAGGAAAAGGGTGTGCGCGGCCCAGCCGTGCGTTTTGCCGTGCGTTTGCTCGTCCGGGATGAGGTGGCATGTGGGATGGTTTGCCACCGCTGCCCTGGCCGGTGACAGCGGGACAGACTGAAAGAAGACACGACGAGACGAGAGGAACATTGCTTCGGAGCATAAAAATATCCAACTGTAACCTAACTGACCCCACGAACAGATTCACATCCACCCGCCAAACGCATGCGCCGTGGCTCGGGTTCACCCTCCCAGTCCCCCGCCCCAGAGTCGTCGTCGCGCTTCGTTCTCGGACATCGAGCAAGCGCAAGCGTTGGCGGCGCAAGTGCAAGTGCTACGTCGCCACGAATCATTCGGCCACCATCCCCCTCTAGACCCATTCTTCCCCCACTCCACCCCCTCCCCCTAGGGAGCGCGCAGCCACCGGCCTCCTCGCAAGGAGGAGAAAGAGGAGGCGGATCCGGCTCGTCTTCAAGTTACCAGTCATTTGGAGCCGCCGGGTCGGCCGTATCTCAGCAGCCTCCACCACCCGGCTCATGGGCGCCTAACTGGTCGGCCGGACATATGAGCCGGCACTCGATTGATGCGCCTACGCATATCAACCTCAAGTCGCCATCGCCAGGTCCGACGAGTCCCGAACGACAACGCACCGAACGCGAGCGCGACCGGGGGGGACCGCGCGCGCGAGACCCGGCTCGTGAGAAACGCGCGTCTGAACCGTCGACCACCAATGGCCCTGACATTGTGTTTACGAGAGACGTGACAAATCGCCAGCCACGGAGTATGATGGCTTGCATGCGTTGCCGCCGGCAGAAGTGAGTCATGACGGAATGGCCTACATTGTGTGATCGCCGACGCGGTCGGACCTGGCCTTTAATGTTCGGCGCGTTTGTTTGTGTGTTTTTGGCATTGTCCGATCGGTCGGGGCGGCGTCGGCGTCATTTGGGGGCGATCGTGGCGCGCGGCGCCACAATTTGGGCGATTGGGAAAAGAGTAATAACATGAGCTGACAACGGCAGGATGAAGTGCGACGGCCCGGGCAAAGAGCCCTGTCGCGGATGCCGGCAGGCCGGTGTACCTTGCGTTTTCGAGTCGCGCACAAGGCCGAAATCAATATCGACGCTGCCGACGCGTGCATCGCCGTTCTTTGCAGGCTCAATGCCGCCCGGCCGCGGCGGGACACCGGGGGCAGGGCCATCGTTCTACCCGGGAGCGTCGCAGCCAGCACCACCGGTGACGTCGCGGCCACCCTTGATTCCAGAGTATGGGATGCGCCCGCGTGATCCGATGCCTCCTCCGCCGAGCGCGAGCATATCGTCTCTTTCAAGTGTGGTGCCTTACCCCCCGCCCTTGCGTGCACAGACGCCGCCACTGCATACATCGCCCACAGGACCGCCGCCGGGTTACTACCCTCCGCATCCGCCACCGGGACCTGCATACCCTCCTGGCGGCCCCATGCCGCCGGGACCGATGGCGCCTCAGCCTCCTCCCGGCCCACCCGCGCAGCCACCCGCAATCGATACCCGACTCGACTCGCGTGTACGATCGCTTGAGGGCGCCTTTCGATCAGTTGCCACCCTCCCGGCCGCCGTCGCTGGCCTGCAAGCGACACTGGCGTCGCTGGTGCGCACGCAAGAGGCCCTCGCCACCCAGCTTGCCGGTGGCGGCTCCACCCCGCCAGCGTTCACCGTGCCACAACCCCCACGCGGTGCGATCGATGTCCCAGAACATATTGACGAGAGCTACCGGCACGGCGCATGGCCGCTCACGCCCTGGCTCCCGGGCATTTCGCCCATGCCTGGTCTCCCGGGGCTGGTGCTCAATTGTCTGGGCCGCCGCGCCATCCCGGGACGCACAGAGGCAAGCTGGCGCGAGACGGACGCCATGGCAGACGCTGTCGTCAGCGAGGTCTCGCGCCTGCTTGCCTCCCATGTGCCGTGGCGGCGCGACGAAGTGCTTGCTCTTGGCGTTTATGCGTGAGTCGTACATCATTGACCCAACTTGTGGAGACGGACGCATACGTCACGGATTCACGGGTTTTCTTCTTCTTGTTCTTTCTGTACTGACAATGTGCAGCACGTGGACCAATGACCATGCGTTGAGCTGTCTTGCGACTGGCCTGGCGCGCGATCTTGGCCTGGACCGTCTGGCGCTCCGCCGTGCCCACGACGAGTGGCGCGAGTGGATCTACGTTGTGCTCGCAGACCACATGCTCCACATTCCGGACTTTACGACGCCCATTGCCCACGAACCCCTCGCGGGTCACTGGCGCGATCTCGTCGCCGCCTCGGCGCAGACGGAACCGAGCAGAATCGACCGCGACACCAAGCTCCTCGCATGGCTCGAGTTTTCCGAACTGCTCATCGAGGGTGAGTTTAGAGTTGTCCCGGGTGCCACACCCAACCTACTGTACGAGAAACTAAATGACTAATTCCGCAGTCCAAGGCCTGCAGCGTGCAATCCGTCTTCCTGGAGAAGCCCCACCGACGCCCGAGGGCCGGCGTGGCTCTGGCTCTGACCGCAGTGACCGCGATCGGCCCGGGACGGGGGGCGAAGGCTCGTCTGAGCGTGCGGCAGGACGGTCCCGCGAAATCTGGCGGCGCAGCGCCCCCAAGCTTGAAGCGTGGGCGGGCACGGCGGGCGCGCGCCACGACCCGGTGCTTGCTCTGCACTTCAACTACGGGATGTTGTACGCCTCGTCACCCGTCTACGCGTCGAGTGAGCGTGTGTGGGGCGCCCTGTCCCAGACGCACGAAGGGTACGCGCAGCTCGAACGCAGCCGCGACGCGGCATTTGCCGTCCTCCAGAGCCTCACGTCCCCCGAGATCGCGAGGACGCTCGGGTACGCGTTTCCTGTCCTACGGCCGTTTTTCGGCCTCGCCATTGTCCACCTCGTGTCGATGGCGACGACGCTCTCGCATACGCCCATCATCTCAGTGCCCCACGTGCAGAGCGTGCTCCGCAACGTTGTGCAGGTCCTCGGCAGCGCACAGCCGCTGGACGGCGTGCGCGATCCGGCCTCGCCCCCCGTACGCTCCCCTGCATCGGCCCCACCCACGGGACGCCCACCAGAGGCCGCCGAGGCGCCACGCCTGCCCCAGTCGGTCCTCCTTGAAATGGCCGAGACCGGCGCCATTGTCCAGATTGGCAGGCGCGACATCGTCGCAGCTGAGCCAGGACGTGACCTCTGGCGCCGCGTTCTTGGGTAGAGCAGCAGCACGTGGCAACAGCGTCCAACACGAGCTGGGTTGACGCAACGGGCGATAAGCAATATACAAGTAGAGCAACGAAATCAGAATCAGCATCTTGTTTTGGACGCCATCAGAATCAGCATTGCGGTTAATCGACACCCATCTCAAAAATCGGTATCGGAATCGTCCTCGACTCGACCCCTAGTCCCTAGTCCCTAGTCCCCACTCCCCCACCCCATCTCCAACCTCGGGCCATTAACCAAATCATTGGATTGGCCACCCCCCTCCCCCCCCCCCCCCCACTCCCCGCCCCCCCACTTCTCCCACGGACAGCTCGACGACACGCTGTATTCGGACACTGCAGCAGCGCGCCCATGACCCCAATCTGCCCGCCCCCGTATAGAGGCGGGGCGGCTACGATCTTGATCTGACGAGTTACGAGTAGTTTATGCCACGAACGCGCCATGACGCTGGACGTGATGCAGCATGCACGGATACACACGCAAGGAGGCGGGAGGGGGTGTGTGTCTGGACGCGAGCGAGCAAATGAATAGTGGACAGAGACACACCAAGCTGTGGTGACAAGTTTGCGCCGCAAGAGCAGCGCAGTGAGAGACGGATAATGCTGTGCCCACGGGTGGCAATAGGAGTCGCTTGAGGCGACAGCTGTCGAGGTCGGGTTGGCGGCGCGTGAGAGACCGCAAGTGTTCACCTCAGCGTTGTGGTATGCTGGAAATTTGCTTCTGCTCGGTACAGTATTGACAACCGACTCCACTCTATTCTGTACGCAGGGTGTGGCGGGGTTGGGGAAGATCGCCTCATCCAATTCAACACGGCGGCATGGGGCGAAAGTGGCGATTCTTCATACTTTGCATCTCCACCAGTAGTTTCGTCAGGACTTGTCTTGTTTGTCACGCAAGCATCAACATGGGAGCGTTCGACGCACACAATGGCCCTGCTGTGCGCATACAGCCACAGCGGCAGGACAAGGCAAGCGCACAGGCCAGACCAGGACAGCAAGTTCTAAGCAAACGTTTCATGTTTCATTACTCAAGTTCGTACGAAAATATTGGTGTATCACTCGCAACCGAGCACAACTCTTTTGGTCTTTTATTCAAGGGGGAAAAACGCCTCGCGCCTCTCGACACTGGCGCACCTACACTGCACTACTCTGCGGTGCGAATCGGCTTTGTCCTCGTGGCACGCCCGCGCCCGCGCTCCTCGTCGTCCCTCGGGGGGCGGACGCGCACAAACGCAAGCGTCGTCTGCGCGAGGATGAGAATGGCGCCTGCGACGAGGAACATGGTGGGCGGGTAGAATCCGATGGTGGCCGAGTAGACTGTTGCAAAGAAGAATGGGGCGATGAGGGCCGACGCACTGGCCTGCGCGACTGCGAGGCCGCCAAACAGCCGCCCGGCCTCGCTCGTGTTGGGGAGGAAGCTGAGTGCGAGCGAGTTTGCGGCTGCGAGGCCCGGGGCGGCGAGGATGGTCATGCCCGAGGCGGCGACAAAGAGGGGCTGCGAGCCCGAGGCGTTGGCGCCGACGACGAGGTACGAGACGATCTCGACTGTGATGCACCACCGGAGGATCCAGAGGTCCATCAGGACTGGGCGCTGGGTCTTGGCCTTGGTCGCGGGCGACGGCGAGGGGGAGCGCGAGCGCGAGCACGAGGAGGACGGGCTGGCGGAGCGAGAGCGCGAGCGGGCGGGCGCGGCGAGGAGAGCGGAGCGCTCCGTGTCTGCTGTTGCGTCCAGGCGCTCAGGTTCGCGGGCGGTGCGGTCCGAAAAGGCCGACGAGGACGGGTCGGTCGACTGCGGCTCGACGACGGTGCGCGGCGTAAAGTACGGCTTGAGCTTGTACGTGACGACTGCGGGGTCAGCTGTGGTCCTTGTGTGGAATAGATCACGTGGACGCACTCGGCATGACGGCGAGGAGAATGACGAGGCGCCCGCCGCTGAGGAAGGACATGAACGGCCCGATCTCGGCCGTCGTCCATCCAAACTCGTTCTGGACGTAGACGCCCTTGATCTGTAGCAGGCCCTGTTTGTCAGCCACACCACACTACTACGCCTACACCCCGTCCTCGTCCCAACTCACAATCATAAATGTCATGAGGAAATACGTCATGCCCATCAACATGAGGTTGTAGTCTTTCCGCCCGTCCCGCTCCGTCGGCACAAACACAGCCAGGGGTCGGACGACGACAAACGCCCTGCGGCCCAGACGCCGGAGGTTGCCGAGCATGCGGCGTGACACGCGCGTGCGCACCGCCATCTCGGACAGGCGCGAAAGAGACGACGCGCCAGGGTCGGCTTGGGGATCCGCAGCGTCGACCAGCGCGATGCGCGCATAGCCCGACTCTTCCCAGTCGCGCTCGGCGGCCTCGCGCTCGCGTGCCGCCTCGCTCGCGGCCTTTGCGCGCTTCTGGAGCACGCCGCGCGCCTCGGTCGAGAGCGACTCGGGCAGGAGGAAGCGCAGGAGGAGCGTAGCGATGATGTGGACCGTGACCGTGACGTAGAACGGGAAGAGGCTGGGGTTAGCGAAGGTCATGGGCTGAGGAGTACCCCGAGCTGGTGCTCGGAGTGTCATGTGAGGTGGGGTCTTGGTATATTCTTGTTGAGGGCTTCCTGTGTCGAGCAACTCCCACAACGTGAAGGTTGTAACGGCTCGGTCCGTCTCACGGGGCAGGCATGGCGGTCGTTTTCTCCCCAGGCGCCATTCCTCGATGCCAAGTTCAAAGAGCCGTAATGTATTCCAAGGAACCATCCTCGAAGCCCTGCGCTGCCACGCCTCGTCCTCAAAGGGTACCAGGCACACAGCACCTGGCACCCAAGCCATCGCCTAAACCACTCGCCAACATCCCGCCAACCGCCCGCCAACCACACGCCAAACACCCCCAAGCACACTCACATATTCCCAGTAGCCGCCACAATCCACGCGCCCAACACGGGTCCCAGCGCAAACCCGCCCATGAGTGCGGCACTCAGGCGGGCAAAGACAGTCGCGCGCGAGCCGTCGGGCGTCACGTCGGAAATGTACGCGTGCATCGTGGCGGTGACGGTGGAAAAGCCGCCGAGGAGGCCGTCGAGCATGGGACCCAGGAGCAGGAGGTAGATGCTGCCCTGCATCAGGACGTGCGGGTACGAGGCGATGAGGAGGAAGCATGCGTCGCTGGGGTGTTAGTGGGGTATGCGGGGGAGGGGTGGGGTGGTGGTGTGGACGGGAGGAGGGTGGGGGGAGGTGTGCTGGGTGAGTGGGTGGGCGAGGGAGCGGGTGGGGCAAGGGGGAGGTTGGTTGGGATAGGCGGAGAGGCGTGAGGTGATGGAGAGCAACTGCAGTGCCGTCGGACAACAGCTGGAGAGCTTCTGGAAGCGAGATGCTGGAAAGTGGCCAAGCTGCCCGAGACTTTTGGACATAGGGATCTGCTATAAACGGAGACGAGACTCTAGCTGGCAACTTCCAAAGAGTGGCCAAGTAGCAATGGCTGTTGGAAGCCGCGAAGACACGAGCGTATCACTACACCTTGCCACGCCCATGGCCGATCGTTTGAGAGCAAGCGCACCATAGAACATGACGATGCCAAGAGCTACCCGACCGTGCTGCGGGTGCGTACACCAGCGCAGCGCATGGTGTAGTAGACAGAATGCAAGTGCGGGATGTGTGTTGGGGAACGGAGATCCGCCCTCGCGCCCGATAAGATGGGCGTCGCACATGGCTGGAAGCCAGATCGCGGATCTCGTCCTCCATTACTACTGTAGTTCTGGCCAGGCTGCTGCAGTGCAGGCAAGTGCAGGCAAGTCGCAACGGCCGAAACAACGTGCAACGTGGCACAACTCGCAGCAAGTCGCAACCACTCGGAAACGCACCTCAAGACCGCACCCCGCCCCACCACCCAGTCCTTCAACACAAACCCGACTTTACTTACTTTAACAAGAGGCCAAACTGGACCATGGAGAGGACCTTGCGACGGCCGACACGGTCCGAGACGCTCGCCCAGAAGCCCGTCGTGAGCGCCGAGAGGATGCCGGCGGACATTGTGAGGACTGGGGTTAGTGGGTGTCATGGCGTGTGTTTTGGTCATGCTTGGGCGTCTTTCCTTGTGGCGTGGGGGTGCAAGAAGGGGTTGGAGGCTTGTGGAAGGGGGGGGGGGGGGGTTGCCAAATGCGGGGCCCGGGGGACAGAATTAAACCGGGGCATGCCCCCACGAGGCGTAATGGTTG
>JAMFRD010000002.1:444177-502416 GCA_025502685.1 Pascua sp. PH4015B
GGGGGGGCCGGGGGGCGGCCGCCGGCGTGGCAAGAGGAGGGGCCGGGGGTCAAGAATTAAGCGAGTCCTTGCCGCTAGACTCGGTATTCTTGCTGCTCTTTCCTACGCGCCCGAGTTTCCAGATGCACACATGTTGCTCATGTTGCTCATACTGCGCCCGAGTGGCACAGATCCAACTCGTACTCGCACGCCCACTCTTGCTCCTCCAGGTGGGTCCATACTCTTCGCCCTTACTCTAACTCTCACACCTTCTCTCACTCTCATTCTCTCTCCACTCTCATTCTCTCTCCACTCTCATTCTCTCTCCACTCTCATTCTCTCTCCACTCTCACACACAGCTCACACCAACAACTCTCACACCCCGACCAGACCTTGACCAACACCCCCGTGTGCGCAACCCACTCTCACACCCAGACCCAACCTCCCCCAAACCCACCCGCACACAACCCATACCACACCCACCCACGCCCACCCCGCCAAACTCACCCATCATCAACTGCGTCGCCGCCTTTGCCACCTTCTTATCCTTCTTGCACACCGCGGGGTCGATCTCGGGGAACGGCGACGGCGTCTTCTTGGGCGGCTCGTCCGCCGCCCCGCCATCACCCGGAACTTGCGGGATGGGCAGCGGGCCTGGCTGCGGCTCCGTAGGTTGCGGGAGGGGGCGGTCGACGTCGTTGCGGTGAAGGTAGCGCCAGATATCGCGCTGGGCCCCGAGGAACCACTTGTCGGCGGGCGACATGTATCCGTCCGTCACCATGTCCGTCACCATGCCTAAAGCCGTGTCCCCGTGTGTGATTGCCGAGGCCGAGTCCACGGCGCTCGCGTTGAACACTGCCTGCGCCGACTCCGGGTATACAGGCTGGATACCCACACCGACACCACCCCCAAACTCGTCCGTATCGTTCCCGGGCTCGCGATCGATCCTCGGGGGATGCGCAAGACATGCAAAGTCGAGGTACAGCTCGGCGCGCGGGGCTGCCGTGATGGCCAAACTCAGACTCGCGCCGAGGACAAACGGCATGAGCCAGCGCGGGCTGGGGCGGCGCCAGGGTGCACGCCGGGCGATGGAGCCGTCGCGGGCCGTTGCCCAGTCGTCTGCTGATGTGCTGCGGTCGTCTGACGCTGCGCCAGCTGCGTCGTCGTTGTCGTCCTCGGCGTCGGAGCGGGAACGGGTGGCCGAGTCCGAGGCGCCCACAGGGCGAGACCGGCTCCGACTCGCGGGCGAGTGCGGCGAGCGTTCACGACGACTACTGTGACCGTGGTGGCCCGCGTGCGCAGCAGCCCCAAAGCCCTCGCGCTCAATCAGACCGTCCTCGACCGCGTCGAGCGCCGACGGCGTGCCCGACGGCACGTAGAGGCGCTGCTGGGCCGACGGGTGTGTCGTGCTGTGGTGGTGCGCGTGGTGGGAGGTGGACGCCGGCGTGCCCGGGGTGCCCGGGGTGTGGCTCGGGGGTGACATTGTGCGTTGCGTTGCCTTGTGGCGCGGTGCTTATCGTGGTAACGAGTGGAGATGTGATGTGATGGAGGTTCGTTATCGCTCCATTGTACTTTTCAGCCGTGTCGTGCTTGTGTGGTTGCTTCTTGTGCTTGTGGTGGGGCTAGAGCAATGGGCCAGATGGAGTGGGCACGCTAGTGTTAAGCAATGGCAACGAGCAATAAACCACCAAACCGCCAAACCGCCAAACACCCCGCGCATCCTGCTGAGCAAGCGTTGGCATCCATCCACTTTACCAGAGTTTACTTTCGAAATCGGGCGCTTCGGTCGGTCTGTGTTCCTTGCTTCTCGTAACGCACCCAACATACACCACACCCACACCCACACCTCTGGGCTTGGCACCACAGACGGCGAGGTGTTCGGTCTCGGTCCCACGTCTCACGTACCCGCGTGGTGTGTTTTCATAGGCGACAGCCATGTGTCGGACATGACCGCCCGATGGGTGTCATCATCGGCCCCGAGCCAGGTGCCCGTCGGCGAGGTGGCGGACATGGACCCATGTCCGTTGTTGCGTCATATGTCGTCGAATCGCTCCTGCGTCCCCGCGTACAGCGCAGGGTACTGTGGCCGGGTGGGCCGAGTCCGAGCACCTGCCTGTGTGCCAAGAGATGTATCGGCCGGACGAACAGCCAGTCAACACCACAAAAAGAACCCAACAACTCTAGGCGAGGCCAAGGCAATGAAAGTGTTCGGATGCATAAATGGTCATGACACACGCTTGACCCGCGAAAATCGATCCGTGTGTTCCCCGCATCGACGTCGGTTGTACCCCACCGCCCCAAATCTCCATCTCACCCCATTCCCACTGGAGGCGTCGCTCTTCACACGCGCGCAGCCGCTGCCCTGGTTCTCTCCCTCTAGCTGGCTCTGGCTCTGGCTCTGGCTCTTACTCTGGCTCACTCTGGTTCCAGTTGCTAGCTGCTAGCCTCTTCTCTCTAGCTCTCCAGCTTTGACTCCAGTCTCTAGGATGACCACTTTACATAGCGCGTTGATCTGCACCCATCTCATTCCTACCTGCTTCGTATATGTGCTTCGCTCGGTGACAATCTGCCACTCTGCCACTCCCCAATCTTCCACTCTGCCGCTGGCGTTTCACTCGGCCACTACCAGTCTGCCACTGCCAATCTGTCAATCTGCACATACCAGTTTCGAGCCAGTCATCCGGTCCGGTCGCGCGACGCTCAGCACTGCTTCCGACGCTTAGCTTCGCTTCACTTCACCCTCATCTAGCAGGTATGGGGATCAATCGCACCATGGTCACCGTACCCTGTTGCTCTGGTGCCGTGTTGCTCTATTGCTCTGTTGCTCTGTAGCTCTTCCCGGAATAGCAAGGTCTGAGGGGAGATCAATCGTCACGATTGGGAAAGCTCCACTGTCTGTATACCGAAGTGCCATGCATGCTCCGATCCCAGAGCATCGCACCTCCGAGAGCGAGATGGGGACGGGGTCGGGAAGCGATTGAGGTGGCGCGTGCTCTTGTCTCCGATAGACAGTCACCAGTGACAACGCGTGGCCAGTGGAAGGCTAGTGCGAGCCGCCAGACAGGATACGGGTGGTCAGTGATACGAGTGGTCAGTGTCATTGCGGCCGATGGCGACGTGCGTTGGGGACCCGGCGCCGATATATCAGTGCAGTGCAGCTTGTGCCGATCGTCCCGAGCTCACTGACCAACCACATGTCCAAGTATGATATGTCACTCCGCATCAACCAAGTCCGACATGTCACGTCAGACCAACTCTGCCATGGACTGTACACAGGCATAATCCACTTCAAGACACGATTCATCGCTACCACCGTCGTACACTGATACTTCGACACACAAACAGTCTACGCCACGCACAACGCTCCGATTGCTGATGGCTCTGATGCCCGAGATGGGAGATGTGACGCTCGCCTTCGCTCCTCGTTCTGCCTCGCTGCCTTGCCGGTGCGCCGATGGGTCTCGTCGGCCCCGGCCCTGGTCGCTCACTACCGTCGACGACGAGCACGGGCGTGCCGCAACGCGCCGCTGTGCTTGGCGCCGACGCCGATGCCGACGGTCCACGCAGTCGGCGTACTCTACGCACTCTACGCCTAGTGGTACGAGTTGTACGACGGGACACTCGGCGTCGCGTCTGTGCTGCCCTTGATGCGGAACTGGGCAAACACGGGAATGTGGCTGGAATGTTAGTATAGAACCTTGCACTTGTCCACTTCTGCTGTACTCACTCGGACGGAAAGTACGCGTTGGGGAACCCGACCACGCGGCTGAGATACTTCCTGTCGACGTCGCCGAGGACACTCGTGACCTTCAACGAGCGGGGCGTGTAAAAGACATAGTCGATGGCCTCGTCGAATGTTGGCGTATAGTTTGTCATCTTCATCTCGCCAAAGCTCGCGCACGAGCTGCGGAGGCCGAGGTGGTGCGTGAGACCCTTTGTCGTGTAAGGCCCATACTTGTGGGTCATAAAGTCCTCGTGGTCGGGGGCCACATGACCGGTAGAAATGTACTCGTACACACCCGACTGCATGAGCGAGTTGAGATCGACGCAGAAGACCATGGGAATGTCGCGGCCCTTTTCCTTGCGGTCGTACGTTGGGACGGGCGGCTGGCCCTCGGTCGGCGGCTTGGCGGGCAGGGCCGAAAAGCTGTCGATAATCTCCTCGAGACGCTCCATCATCATGCCAATCTGGACGAGCTTCACGTCGCGGAAGCGGTGGTCCCAGTAAATGTGCGCATTGGCCACACACAAGCGCGCGCCCGTCTGGACAAACTCGAGCAGGGCGACCGTGGCAATGTTGTCGCGCGGCTGGACGCGGTTGAACATGTCCTCGGTACGCATGTCGGGCTTGTTGAGCGCCGTCTGGTTGAACTCGATGACCTGCGTCTCGACGAGCTGGAACTTCTCCCGCTTCCAAAAGGTCGCGCAGCCGTCAATGAGCTTGGCGTCCTCGGCCGACATGGTCCGCGCACGCGAGCGCGGGTAGTGGGCGCCGTCGTAGCCGTGCTCCTTGAGCTTTGGGTAAAACCACTCGGCGTATTGCTCGCAGTCAATCTCCTGCAAGCACACAATGTCGGCCGACGCGTTGATGAGCTCCTCGAGCAACGTCTCGCGGCGGTACGACCAGTCGAGGGCCCACGCGGGCGTGTACGCGTACGACGACGACGGCGCAAACGACGGACACAGGATATTGTACGACAGCGTCGTAAATGACTCGGTCTTGACCTGTGACGGCGACGAAATGTCGGGCTCAATCTCGATCCAGGTGCGCTCAGGTGGCGTCTCGCTCTGGTGAATGTCGCGGTAGTGGGCAATCAGGGCAGGGACACCATTCTCGGCAATCGTCTTGCGTACCGACTCGTCAATGGGGTTGCCGTCAATGCCGAGGTCCTCGAGCTGGTACAGGCCGCCAATCTCGGTGGGGAGCGCCGAAATGTTGTTGTCAAAGAGAAAGAGCTGCTTGAGTTTGCACAGCACGCCAATCTCGGGTGGCAGCGTCGTGAGCTCGTTGCTCGTCGCGTCCAGGAGCGTGAGCTGCTTGAGCTGCCCGATCGCCGGAGGCAGCACCTTCAGATTGTTGTGGTTGATGTACAAGTTGGTAATGTGGGAAAAGGTGAACAAGGACGACGACAACGTCTTGAGACGGATGCCGCCGAGGTCAAGGCCCGTCCACGGCTCGTACGGCTCGTCTTGCTTGGACGTAGGTGCTGGCGGTTGGGCGGGGTTCATGGGGTCGGCGTGGACACCGCTCGAGGTGACGGCAGTCGATGGGGTTGTGGACTCGGCCGTGGTCGCCGCCGCCTGTGGCGCAGGCGAGCCCGAGGACAGGATGCCAGACGCGGTCGACGGCGCATTCCGGCGGTGGCCATTGGGTGTTCCGGTTAAGACGGGTGTGCCCTGTCCGCCCTGCGCCGACGCCGGTCGGTTGGGGTCAAGAATGGCAATAGCTGCAGGCGCCTTGTTGTTGACGCTGCGCGACGCCATGGCCGCCGAGCGAGCGCGGTAATGGGGCGTCGACGCTGCGCGCGACGCCTCGGCCCGCATCAACTGCTGCTGCCAGTGAGGCGTATAGGGCACGCTGACCTCGTTCTGGTTGGCGCGAGGTGGGCTAGACTGTGATGTGCTGCCAAAGCCCATTCCGCCGCCCATCCCGCCGCCAAACTGGCCTGGGCCGTGGAGACCCATGTTGCCAGAGTGCTGCTGGCCGAGGTGCATCCCGCTGCCTCCGCCGTTGCCAAACGAAGGGTGGTGGGGGTGCTGGTGGTTGTGGCCATGGAGGCCGCCGTGCTGGGGGTGGACATGGGGTCCGCCAGGGCCGTGGTTGCCGCCGTGGCCTGGAGGTGGGCCGCCGAATAAGCCGTTGGCGCCGCCCCCGCCAAAGGCGCCCGACGGCATTGACAACGAGGGGTTGAAGGCGGCTGGATGCCGGCCCCAACCACCACCGCCGCCACCGCCGCCGCCGCCGCCGCCATTTCCTCCTCCTCCTCCGCCGAGAGCGCGGCCACCCAGGCCGAGCTCACCAATCGGACCGGAGCCGCCTCCGTCGTGGTGCTTGGCCTGCGAAGACGTGGCCGACTGTTGCGGGTAGAACATCCAGTGGGAGGCCTATCCGGTACGAGGCTAAAGAGTAGGGTCAGTTTTGCAAAACGTCACGAGGTGGACAAAGGAAAGGGGTGCCGCCAGACGATCAACCAAACGCGCGACTCACAAAGAGACGTGGAGGTAGAAGGGGTTGGAGTATCCCGAGGGGTGATGGACAGTGAGGAATTTGGAGAGGTGGGTGGATGCTGCGTGACCAAGCGAGGAGGCATGGGCGAGCAGTGGTGGTCGATGGGCCGCGGGCGTCGCGTCTGATGCGAGTGGTTCGTGCAAGTACTACACGGCCGCTCGCGTTGTCGCAGACTAAGACTAATCACAGCCTCCGTTGGCTCCGTTGTCGCCGAGTTGCGGGGTTGAAACGGAGGGCAAAGGGAGACGCGTTCGAGTTGGCGGTCGCCGACGGATTGGGGTCGTCTGCGGGGTCGCGGGTGGTGGCGTCGGGGTGGACTGGAATGTTCCCGATTGCGACTCTGCTTGCAACAACGGATGGATTGTGGTCAACGAGCGCGGTCGTGTGCTCGCTCGTTCTGGGTGTGATGCAGACTGATACCGCCAGACGGACAGACGGCCACGGGTCGGGCGGAGGCAAAAGGATCAAGACGTGGGGTAGTCGCGGGGGTGGGTGGGTGGACGCGGATGGACACGGCGGCCTGGCAGGTGCAAGGTCGAGTATAAAAGCGCAAGAAAGGGCGGGGGCGAAGCCGAGGACAGTGGACGCCCGGTGGCGATGGGGTTGGATAAGGGTAGTAGGTGTATGGGTGTGATGGAGAAGCAAGAGGAATGTGGTGGTGGATTGTGGTGGTGGAGGAAACAATCAAAGATGAAGTGACCGACACGCACGCTTTGCGGAAGCAACAGGACCCACAGGACCCACAGGACAGGCAGGACACAGACGACAAGGTGATGTGCAGTATGCTGGGCTGGGGGGACAATAGGGAAGGTGGTGCGGCCAAAGGGTGGGGAAAGGGAAGGTGCACTGCAGTGCAACAAGCGACACGCGGCAGCCTGCAGCGCTGCAACCGACCTGAGCTGAATTCGAATCCGGCCACGTGAAAATCATGCGCAATGCCTCACCTCGGCGTTTCCGGCATTTCACTCTCCGCCCACCAGACCACTGCCCCTTAATTAATATTGGGCACGCGTCATTTGAGTCGGGACGAGAAATGTCGATTAACCAAGTCATAATGGTGGCGCAATGGCGTGCGTGGCGCTCACTCGCTCAAGGTTAAGAAGCATCGACCGTGATCGTCTCCTGTGTCTCGACAACAGGCAAGTCTGTGCCAAGACCACCGTGTCATGTGGACGGAGAAGCGACGGCCCGCTCTTGATCCTGTTTGCGGATACATGCATGCTCCAGTACAATATATGTCAACAGTTGTGCCTTGGCAGTTGTGCCACGACACCGTCAGTCGTCTCTAACCCAGACATAAAATATAGACAAAACGGATAAAAAAGGTCGTGCGGCGCGTGGTGGTCTGAGCGTGACGATCAGAGAACAATGCGGAAATCAAGTTGGGGTTCGGCGGGGTCGGGTTGGGGTTGGGGTGGGTGGGGAGGGGGAAGGACACGCGAGGACAGTACCACGGGACAAGGGCAGGGGCTCACACGGGCATGCCCTTTGGTCTTAGGTCTTGGCCCCGTCTCTACCATTCTATTGTTCCACGACAGAAACGGGTCGCGAGTGTGATGACGCGACGTGGGCGCGTCGAGCGAGGTATGTCGAATGAAACGGTGCCCTCGCCGATCAGATTGAGTTTCGGCGTGGGAATTTGGCTACCGTACTTCGGGGCTCTCGGCCTCGCTAAACTTTGGTTCCCACGGCTTGCCGGCTACCTGTGCAAACTCGCGGACGAGCGCGCGACCGAATACTGCGACGTGGGCGACGGCATTCTGGAGGCCGAGCTCGATGGGCCAGGCAAACGTGTCGGGCTCGTCAATGTCGAGGGAGCGCGCGGCGCCGAGCGTGTCAGTCGGGGAAGGGGGGGCGTCGTCGGAAATGTCCGAGTTGACGGCGAGGTCCCATGTAACGGGGAACTTTTGGCGGAGGGTACGGTAGGACATGTAGTGGCGCGAGATCTGGAGTGCCTTTGACGCGCTCGATGACGCAGACGCCGAGGTGGTGAGGAGCTTGAGCATGTCGTTGGGCAGTTCAGAGTGTGCCGATGACGCGGGTGAGCGAGCAGCGTTTCCGGGCGACGCAGCCGAGGATGCGGGCGATGGGCCGTGGGCCGACCCAGAGTGCAGGATCTCCTGGCCTCGGCGGTTGAGCTGTCGCAACTCTGTGACGGAAATGTGATACAAGGTGACAGCTTCGATGAGGTGGCTGCAAAGCGTCAGTACAAAGCTGGGGTCGTCTTGGGCCACTCACATCAGACCCATCATGCCCTTTGCCATGTCCTTGAACTCGTCCAAGAAGGGCTTGTTGAAGGTGTTGTTGCTGATCTTTCCCCATGTGGAGAGGATAAAGTTGCGGAGGCCGTCGAGCTCCTGGTATGGGCGGGTGGTTACGTTGCCGCCGTTCATGCGCTCCTCGGCGAAGTTGCGGTAGAGGTAGAGGCAGATCGAGTCGGTGAGGATGAGGGCACCGCGCAGAATGTCCTCCGGCAAGCGGCCGCGGAGGTTGCCCTTTGCCATCGCGGGGTTGAGGTAGGCGTCACCATAGCGCTTGAGTCTGTGCGCACGCGCTTGCAGGCTACGGTAATGTCAGTGACAGGCAGATGCTTGACGTTTCCAAAGTCACTCACGTCACATAGAGATTGTTCCACTGGTCACGCGTCCAGTCTGCGGTGCCCGAGGTAATCTCGTTGCGCAGCCCACTCGGCGCTGGGCGGTGTGGCGAGGCAAGGTTGACAACGCGCTGAGGTGGCGTCAAGGCCGAGCTCGATGCGCCGCCACTGCTCGACGTCACGCGGGCGAGCTCGTGCGACGAGGGTGGCGGGGGGGTTGCCGCAGTGCCATTCTCCAGGCTCAGCGTCGAACGCGACTTCTTCAGTGGTGGGCGCGAGGATCCGTTACTGGGCGACACGCTGAGACCGAGGCCGCTGTACCCCTCGTCGTCGGTGCTGCTCAGCTTGCGCTTCTGCGCACGCGCAAACGCCTTGAAGCTGGTGGGGAACCCATTCGTTGGAGGCGATGATGGCGTAGATTGACGTGCGCGGAGTGTAGAGCCGAGTGCAGCCGTCACAGGTGCTGGGAGACCGCTGAACAGCTAGATCGTCAGTTTGGAGATTTGGGCTACACCGGAATCAGGCTGTGCACACACCTTGAGAATCGCATCGGCGCTGCGCTTCAATTCATCCCCGGGAGATGTCGACTGGCTCGACGCGCGGGGAAAGTATGCCTGGCGCTTTGAAGGTGCAGAGCTGGCCGGGGGAGGGGCTGGTGGGAGCGAGGAAGTGCGCGGGACGTAGGCGCGAATGGCTGCGGACATGATGGGTGAACGCGAGTGATTTGATGTGATTGGAGAGTTACAAACTGTGTTGTGGGGGCGAGGGGATGGAACAGAAGTAACGGTTGACTTCTGGACGCAGGGGCGAGATATCGAATGTGTGTGGGGCTCACACCCAGTGGCCGAGGGGGGAGGGCGAGCGTGAGACGATGTCTGGACTGTCTATTGTTGCGCCTATTGTGTGATTCGCAACAATGGGGCCTTCGAGCTAGCCTTGGCGTGAAGCGGGCGCGTCAATGTCTCCCAGCACGTCGTGTGGTCAAGTGTGTGATGCCTTGGCGCTATGTGCACACGACACGGCACCACGGTCGCAAGCTGCAACTGCCCTGGGCCGAGCAGGCAAGGGGTCGGCGAGATGGCACGCGATCGTTTGGTGACGGGCAGTGGTGGGCGCCGCGAGTGGGTGTGATGGACGAGCGTGCGAGTGGGGCCGATGTATACGACAGTGAGATCGATCTCAAGACTTCGCAGCCGGTGACTCGGAACGTCGATGTAGGAATGTCGAAGCAGGAGGCTCGGGACGGAAGCGTCGAGGTGAGCCGGGGTGGCGGGAAGCGGCAATGTGCAAGGCCGCGAGGTGGGTGCGATGGGTGCACGGGCGCCGAAAGGGCTCGACACTGGTAGAAGCAGAAGCGCAGCGGCGGTAGCCCGTTTTATGCCGGCGATGGTATTGGTCGTTAACTCGTGGGGTCCCAGATAGGGAGAGGTCCTTGCGCCAGGGCTCGCGAGAGACAGTCAACAAGTTGCGGCGACTGGGTGTGTCTGATGAACAGCCGGTATTGGCGCGCGGTTGTTGCTCTGGCTTGGGAAGTCGTCCGACGACGCCGTGTGTCTGCTGTAGTGTTGCCAGTGGCTGCCGAGTGTCGAGGAGTGGTGCGGTATGCGACTCGGATAGCTGCTTGGGCTGAGTCCCACTCGAGTCGGTACAAGGAAGACGGAAGACCGGGTACGTCGGTCCGTCGGTCGGGTCCGGTGGAGGCTGCGGCGTTGTGCGGCGAGCGGCGGGGAAGCTTGGGAGGAGCGCGGAGAGCGTACGAGTTGTGGCGGTGATGAGAGGGGGGGAGTGTGTGTCGCCGATGACCAGGTGACGGAGAGTGGTGTTGTAGGGAGGAAGGAAGATGAGGATGCGAGGATGGAGGTGGGGCAATGGGGTAGGGTCGAGCAAGGATTGGGGGTTATGGACCTGGTGACCTTTGTGACGAGTGGTTTGGTTGGTTTGGGTAGGGGATAGGAGGAAGAAGCAAGGCTGCTAAGGCAGGCAAGCCAGGGACAAGGGCCCAGAATGCCACAATGCAGCTGCTGCTGCGTAAGGCGACGACGCCGTAGTGGGCTGGCTGCAGCTGGCTGTAGGACGGGTGTTCCGGACCAACGGTGGTTTGGCACAAGGGGAGAGGCAGAGGCAGAGGGGACAGGCCGGACAGGGGGAATCGAGGAGGCCCCGAGGATCGGATACGCGGCACTTCGGATTGTAGTCAGCACTCACTCGTCTTACTTGGTTCTAGTGTCCCGTGCCTATCTCTTCGATAACGGCACCGCCGATTGGGCTGACTGCAGGCCGCCGCAGGGCTGGCTTACACTATTGCCGCAATGCAACTAAATGAATCATCAATGGCTGGGTCATGGTGGGCTGCGCTGCGCTCGGTGGGCTCGGCGGTCTGGGCACTGCTCCCATTTCGGTTGGTCACCCTCCCGTGGCTTGGCTAAAAGGCCTCTGCATCACGTTGCTGCATGCTCTTTTCAATCTTTCTTCGCTGTTCGGATGCGGCCATGCGGGAGGCCTTGGAGAGGTGACTGCGTAAAAGCGTGCTGCGTGCTGCGTGCCGTGGGGTGGGGTCGCGGTATGCTGTCTGTCGCCAGACATTCCGGTTGAATGTCGGCACATTGGCTGCGCCATGGCGCCAGGCTGCAGGTAGGTGCCTCGATGCTTTCGTTCGCCGCGCGCCGCCGCCTCCGTTACGGGCTATGCAGCCCATTGTCTCGGCGCCCTCGGCGAATGGCACGGGTATACCAGGGATTCCGCGCTTGCGGCACAAGGCTGCACACAACACATGGTTTATACTACGGCGAAAAAAGACCACCAGGGCGGTGCGTAACGCAAACCCGGTGGGTGCGCTGCAAAGGATTAAGCATAGCTGTGCATATTGCAGCTGTGCAAGACGCGCGGGCAGCGGCCTGCAAAGACCAGAGTTGACGGGGTGGACGCGACGATGATGATGATGATGATGATGTGTAATCCTAAGTGCCCTGGTCGGTTGTATCCGACAAATGGAAAGGACGACGCCCGCGCGCGCGCTGCTGTCACCCAAAGCCCGGTCCCGACCCAGAGTACCCAGATTTGCTAATTAGGTCTACAGAGTTACAGTACAACGGAGTCAAAACGCTGCTCTGGAAAAATGAATGGGGCACTGGGGCAGTGGTGCATGAATTGACTGACGCAGTGCTGGGTGCAGATCAAGAAGACAAAGGGGGCAAATGAAACTAGGGGATGAGGCAAAAGGGCAGAGGCTCATAGTCCGAGGGGTTGGCGGTCGGTCCGAAGTCTGTGCCTGCCCGCGATCCGACCTCGATCAAAACACACGCCGCACACTCACACGCCCATGGACGCGTCCACGGTCACTCTGCACAGGCCTCGCCTAGCAACACGATCAATGCGTCGTACCCTCCAAATTACTGGCGACGACCAGCAAACCCAATCTCTTTATACCTTTCTCTCAGCAGCAGAGTGCAGCATGGTATCGCCGCACATTACAACGGGAGGGAGACGCTGGGCAGCACCATAACTGAATCCGAATATAGGACAGGGTCAAAAAGGAGCAGCTGGGCCAGCTGGGCACGGCATCGGGGGTGCCGACATTGCGGTTGTCCCTTGTCCCTGCCCAGCGCCTCAATTGTCCGTCGCCCCACGGGATCTCAGCCACCACATGCACCACCACTACCGTGGCACAGTGGCACAGGTGGCCACCGCCACAAAGTGAGTACCACCACCCCAGCCAAGAGATTTGTTAAAGGGAGGGACCGGTTAGAAAAGTTTCTGACCCAGGTTTGTCCGTTTGTACCGAAGCGCGTGGCACGTGATGTGTTTTAATCAGGCCTCCCTGTTATCAGCCCTTGTTCTTTTGACCTCCACCGGGCGTTGTGTCGTTTGTCCAGGGCAGGGCACCGAGGTGAGGATCCAGGGAAGGGAAGGGAAGGGGGGACCAGAGTTTGTGGAAACCCGGGGCAATGGACGCGGGGCTTGGCGGGCACCTGGGCAGCCAGACATTGTCCATTGTGGACGCTCGCTGTCGCTTGCGGCGGCTTTGGTCCAAACCTGCTCCTGACCGCTGGGTGGGGTTTCGGCTACCCACCACCACCACCACCTGGTGCAACAAAGCATCACCCCACCACCTGCCCCAACATCACATCACCGACATCTCTTTGCTCGTCACTATCATCTTGCACAAGCTCATCACCAAGACTGTACCCTCCCCCAACACCTCTCCTCGACACCACTCTGCTCTCCCCCTACTTGCTCTTGCGCAGCGCCACACCCTCATCGTCCCCCCTTCACCCCACCACCCCAGCCACCATCACCCCACGCTTGCCCCCATCGCCGCCCGCCCACCGGCCACACCGCTAGGTAGCTCACAAGACCCCGCACCCATACCGAGGGCACGGCACTCGCAACGATGCCGCCCATCCCCATCTCGTTCTCGCTCCACGCGCCCACGTCGGGCAAGCTTGCGTCGACGGCGCAGGGCCACTACATTACGATTGCGGCGCCGGTGGCCTCGTCGCCGACCCCGCGCGCGCCGCCGCCCACTGCCAACCAGCGGCGCAAGGCAGCCCCGCTCATGCCGGGGGCTACGCCCAAGGCTGCCCTGGTGCCCATGAACGTGACGATTGTGACGCGCTGCCTGATCCGCCCTGCCGCGGCGTCGCCGCCTGCCAACGGCAAGAAGCGCTCAAACAACCACACGCCCGCCGCATCGCCCACCCCCTCGCAGCCTCCCGCAGGTGTGCAGCCGTACAACCGCGCGTCCGACCTGGCCAACACGCGCTCCACCCGCCCGTCGCCACAGGAGCTGCTGCGCGCCGAGCGCGCAGAGGAGGAAAAGGCACGGCAGAAGAAGGAAAATGCAGCCGCCGCACGGGCGGCAGCGGCACTCGCCCGCCGCCGCAAGGCGCTCCGCTCTGGGCGGGGTGCGAGCCGCATGCCATCCGCATCCGTCCAGCCTGCGACCATGATTCCCCCCATCCAGCGTGCGGTCGCTGCCCAGCGCGCACGCTCTGCCGAAGCCGCTGCCGCCGAGGCGCACGCCGCCGAGACCACCAATGGCAACGGCCTCCTCACCGCCGAGCCCGAGGACGGCGTCACGCGCATGAAGCGCACCCGGTCGTCTGGCCTGGCCAATTCTTCCACCGCCACGGGCGCAGTCGCTACTGCCTCTCCACTCCGCACCGTCACGGCCGCCTCGGACGACGATGCCACCCAGCAGCACGCCCCCAAGCGCTCCCGCCTCTCCGAGTCGGCCGGCCCCACCCCGCCCACGCGCACCAACCCGCGCCGTGCCACCACCTCACCCCCTGGGGCAAACGGCGTCCTCCCCGCAACCGACCCGGCGTCCCCGCGCAAGCCTGGCCGTGAGTCACTCTCCCCCGCCGAGCCCATGCGCCGTGTCGTGAGCGCAGTCGACACCGGCGCCCACCGCCGCACCACGTCGCCCCGCACGTCGTCGGTCGGCCCCGACGCCGCCGCCATCCAGCGCGCGCGCCGCGACGTCCAGCCCCCCGCCCGCATGCGCGACTATGACAGGTAGCTTTGGCGGCCCATGGTCCAGGCGGCCGTGCGAGCAGCAGAGCCGCGCGAATCGATCCCAGACAACAGTTGCCGAATGATCGGATTCGGTCAACCACCCATCCATTCGATGCGCACACGACCCCCCCGCGCCCACCGCCCGAACCGAGCGCCCCGCCAACCCCTACCCTCGACAATAAGACACCACCGAACCCCACCCATCCCACCCATCCCACCCCCCATCCTATCCCATCCCATCCCATGTCCCACATACCGCCCGCGCGAGCCGCCACGCCGGCCCGTGCGCGTCGCGATCTGTTGCCTGTAGCTATGTTGTTCTGCATAATGTCGTCCGAGCCGCCCTTGTTCTCGTGCACTGACTCGTCACGGTGACTACATCCTGGCCGATAAGCCGATCGCCCAAAGGGGGATCCCAGAGGGCGTACGAGTTCATGCCGTCCGGCAGTCCTCGGGCCAATCCCCGGTATGCTAGATGCATACACCACACACACCCTCGCAAAAACTCACCCTCGAGCACCCTCACGCGGTTGCATCATGCAATCTCTCATTCCATTTCTCCACTGATTCTCTCCGGCCGGGTAAAGTTTGCGCGTCGCCCGCAATCCACATGCACATCCCCTCGACTAACACGGCTGCCCCACCCGGGCCCTGGGGCATGTGACGTAATGGCCTGGTGTCGGTCCAGGGCGCCACCAGAGGGGCTGCTGTTGGGATGGAAAATCTGGCTCGAGCCAGAGCCGAGCCAGAGCTAGGGGCCACGAGTGAGCCCGGATCGAGGGCCGGGCCGTCGTGCCGTGTACCGTGTGGCTCGTGTCGCTCCTGGATCCAGCTCCTCCCCTTGTCACCTGATGGTTACAGCTCACCCACGCGCGCCACGGCAATTGGTGCCCGTGCGATCACTGGTGCAACAAGCACAACACGAGATGGAACAGATGAAGCGTCAAGTCGTCGTTGCTCTTTGCACCATTTTCTTGATCCGTCAGAAAAACCCACCAGAAAACCCACCAAAATCAGAATAAAAGCCGCTCGTATTCGTCTCTCGTCTCCCATCCACCCCTCGTCCCCTCGTTTGCGCTCGACACGGACAGCGGGTGTGCTTGGGTCTTACGTGTCCATCGACGCGCGTCAGTCACTTCGGAATCGGTGGGGACGTGACCTAGCGGCCAGTGGCGTACGACGGGGATACGTGTCGACTATCGTCGATCTGGTTCTGTCACATTCTTCCGACCTGGGGGCCGTCCATCAGGTCAGTGTGCGAGCTGGTCTGCATACGAGCCAGGCGACAATACGCACCAGCGAGGGAGGGGGCGAGGGTGCCTTATCGGCATACCACGAGGCGATGGTCGACCAGCGAGGCGAGGATACGAGCAGGCGAGCCTTCCTTCTCTACCAACCCGGCGTGACGTCCATCAGGTCAGTCCACGAACAGGCCTGACTTTGAGCGGGCCTGCATACGAGCCCGGCGAAACGTACGCCTTATCAGCATACTACGAGGCGATAGTCCACAGGCGAGGTGTGGCGACCGTACGAGGACTCGAGCAGTTGAGCAGTCGAGGCGAGGCAAACGCACGAGCGAGAGCTGTCGAGTGTACCCACAGTGCCACCAAGCGCATCCCGTGTGTCCCTCTGATCGTCGACCTTGGCCATCGTTGTCGATCGATGTTCTGCCACGTTCTTTACCGGCCTTATCAGCATACGACGAGGCGGTGGTCGACAGACGAGGCGAGGCGAGCGTACCAGCAGTCGAGTATACCGGCAGCCATGCTTCTCGTCGTCGAGCTTGGTTATCGTTGTCGATCGATGTTCCGCCACATTCTACCCACGTCGCTGGCGAACCTTCCATCAGGTCAGTGTACGAGCAGGCTTGCATTCGAGCCAGGGGACCATACGTACCAGCGAGCGAGGCGGTAGCGTGCCTTATCAGCATACGCGGCGATGGTCGACACGCGAGGCAAGGCGAGCGTGCGAGTAGGGGAGCATCGAGCAGTCGAGCATACCAGCACCGCACCATCCAGCACACCCCGCGTGCCATCCTCCTCCCCTCTCTGGTCCCATCCTTGTCGCACAAGCAAGCGATGCTCATCCGCCACCAGGCGACGATCATGACGACGCACGGCCGACTGGACCGATCGGGCGATCTGGGAACGACGCATCCGGCCACCAGCGGCAATTTGTGGGGCAGCTCCGTCATGGCCGTGTGTTGTGCGTACGTCATGTGTGGATCCGCCGGATGCGTGTATCCGCGATGTGGCAGTGAGCGGCAAACCGATTCGAAAGATGTCACGCACCTCCTCGATTGGGTCGGTCGATATGGACAGATGTCCAACAATGAGTCTCTTTCCCCGTCGTCAGGCGAGCTTGGAGACGACACATCGTGCGCCCCACCTTTTTCGCATCCTCGTCGGCGTATGGCGCTATTGTCCTCCTCGGGTTCGACGTGGGCGTATGTTGGCCCAGCTTGGATCGCGTGCTGGCGGCAGACAGTCTCGAGTGTCTCGTGTCATCCTTTGCGTGGGGCGGTCGTCCACCACTGTGTGACTGGGAGGTGAGTATCGCGCAAGAACGGATTGTGGCACATACTCTCGAGTGTCTTGTGCTATCCTTTGCTTGGGGTAGTAGTCTCCCCGAGCGACTGGGAGGTGAGCATCGCGCAAGAAGAGATTGTGGCACCGCCTTGGCATCTTGACAACTTACTTATGGTCGGGTTTGACTCTGACCTTGACGTTTGATGTTTGTCGAGTCGTTAGTTGTCATGTGTGAGTAGGCTTGGACGGGGCTGCATCTGGACATCATCTCTGTCTCATCAAAAGTCGTTACGTGAGGCTGCTATCTAGCTGGCATCGTGTTTGGCCAGTGTATCCGAACGAGCGCGGCTCCGTGTATGGCCGATGGGTATGCTTCTTGGGTCCGCAGACGATGGGTGGTATACTTCGTGGCGTATCTAAAGACACGCGGGGGGGTATAGTGGAGGAAGCGAGCGAACGAGAGAAACGAGACAGCCTGGCGCCGTGTATGGCCAGTGGGTAGTGCTTCTGGTCGTCAAAGACGACGGGGGGGTATGCCGGGAACCACGAGCGAAGAGTCGAGAAAGTGTCGGCGTCGTTTATGGCCAACTGGGAATACTTCGAGCTGTCAAGCGACAGCGGGGGGGGTATACGAGCGAGAGAAAAAAAAAAAGAGAAAGGTCCTTGGGTATGACCCCACGCACGATCCGGCGGATGACCGCCGGTACGTTGGACGTGCGCGAGGGGCTTTGTGGTGTCGGGGAGCCTATCCCCCGACGGCGTCGGCGTCCTCCTCAGCGAGAGGGTTGAGGCGGGCGCGAAGGTTGCCCCACGTGTTCGTGCGACGGAGGGGGCGGACGGGCGCACGGAACATGGGCTCCGAGCTGCCGGCCTCGACCACGGCCTTCTTGGCGCGCTCCTCGGCAAGCTTGGCGGCGGCATCGGCGCGGTGCTCCGCACGCACCTCGTACGAGTGCGCGAGGGCCTTGTGGTAGGCCGTGCGCGCGGCCAAAAGGTTCTTTTCGCACACGCCAAAGTCGCTGTCGTCGTCGCTGTCGACGTAGTCGTCGTCGTCGGCGTCGTCGTCGTCGTCGTCGGCGCAGACCTGCTGGCCCTCGACGCTCCACGCGTCGCTGCCGTCCTCGTCCTCGTCGCCCGAGCCGTCGCTGTCAACGGGGCGCTCCTCGTTGATGTCGCCCATGGCGCCGAGCGAGACCGTAGACGCGTTGCTGAACGTGTACAGCGAGGGACGCGCGCGGCGGCGGGCAGTGCGGGCGGGGACGGTTGCGGTGTCGGCGACGGTGACGGCGGCGGTGGCGACAGTGGCAGCGGCAGCAGTGGCCGCGGCAGCAGGGACGAGACCAGAGACGGAGGCAGGGGCAGAGGCAGCAATGGCCGAGACCGAGGCAGTGGTGCCGGAGATGAGGGCAGCGGCAAGGAGGCTGGTGGTGCGGGGCGGGATGACAATGGCGGTGGCAAGGAGGCTGGTCGTGCGGGGAGGGATGACAATGACTCCGTGGACCGAGACCTTGGGGTGGATGGTGCCGGTGTCGGCACAGACGGGGGTGACCTTGGCGTTCTCGCCAAAGTCGTTCTTGTCGTCGTCGTTGTCGACGAGGACCTCTTCCATGTCGACCTCGGCCGACCCAACGCCCGCGCGCGCGACGTCGTTCACCGACGCGGTAATCTTGGGGGCGCCGAGGCCAACGGCGGCGGAGTGGGCGGGGTGGCCGACAATGGGGTGGGCCGGGTACAGGTCGACCGGCGCGGCGTCTTTCCAAAAGTAACGCTCCTAACGGTTAGCTCAAGTCTCACGTGGAAGGAGGAGGAGGAGAAAGCGGAAGCAAAACTCACGTTCTCGAGCGTACCCTGGAAGACGACGGCCTTGGTCGCCTTCTGCTGGCCAGGCAGGCGGAGGGCGGGGCGGAGGCCGGTGGCGGCGACGGAGGGGAGCGAGCGGACGGGGAAAACGGGCGTCGCGAGCGGCGAGGGGCAGGGCCAGGGGGTCGTGTCGCCCGAGGACACCGGCGCCTCGTCGTCAACGTCGTCCTCGAGCGCGGCGCGCTCGCGCACCTCGCACTCGCGGTTCGCGAGGACCTTGTTGATGTCCTCGTCGGCCTCGGGAGCCTTGGCCTTGGCGGCCTTGCGCTTCTCGCGGCGCTCGTGGATGCGCGCGCGCGCCTTCGTGACGAGCTTCGAGAGGGAGAACATGGTGGCGGCGCGAGGTCGGCGGCGAGACGGGGGCGAAGAAAGAGCGAGAAAAGATGGAGAGGGGGTGGGTGGTTGCTGTCTACGGGAAGCAATGCTACGCAGACGGTGAGAGAGGGCGAGAGGGGGTGAATGGGGATGGGAAGATGATTGCTGAAGAGAAAGAGATGCGCTCACAACCCACTTTTCTACTCATCTGGCCACCACCCAGGACGCATCCCCCAGCGCATGCACTCGCCTGCACGCCTGCACGCCTGCCTGCACGCTTGACCAGCCATCTTACAAGCACCCGGCTCGCCATTGGACGTACTGGTCGCCTTGGGTCCACCGCCGCTCATGGGTACGCCGCCTGTGGTCCGCCTGTGGTCGCAGGTAAGCGGCTAGACACTGCAAACAAACGGTCTTTGACGGGGGGCAAACGGGCGGACGAGCCAAGGAGCTGTAAGGGCCGCATCGCATCGCCGTCACTAGTACGAGTCCGTCTCCGTGCCGTGGCTTGACCATTTCCATCGAATCGCAGCTGCGGCCCTGCATCCTGCGCGCGTTCTCTGCGTCATGCTGCTGCTCTGCAGGCGTGATGCGCAGCCTTATCCGGCCTTGTGCGGCGTTTGTGCAGCTTTGTGCAGTCTTGTGCAGCCTGTCGGGTGTGCAAGCCGCTACACTCCAGCTGGCCAACTGCGTGCGACGCCTTGTGCTAGTACGGGCTGGTGCACGTTGTGCAGCGCTGTGCAGCGTCGTGCGCGTCGTGCAGCGTTGTGCGGCGTTGTACATCATTGTGCAGCGTGGTTCAGCGTTGTGCAGCCCTGTGCGTCCATGACCAGCTTGTGCAGCGCAACCAGCAGCACCAATGCAACCTCCCAGCCCCGCTGCGTGCAACCTGTATGTTCGACGACCACCACCACCGGCACTTGGCCCGGCTTACCGGCTTGCAGCTTGCCAGCAGCAGCCGAGGGCGACCGTACCCGACTCGCAACTTCACCAGCTTGCACTTAGCACCAATTCCATCGCATCGCGTCGCAAAGTGCGACTGAACTTTTGTGCGAGTCGCGTCCATCGCGTCAACAGTAGGTGCCTGAACGCCATGTCGTCATGATCGGTGCTACATTCCGCACACACCCCGCACATCTCTTTCCCCATCTGGTGTGACTACCTGGCTGTCTCAGATGTCCACGCTGCGCTCGTCGCTAGCCGCTGACCTCTGCGTGCGTATCGGTGTGTCTGGATTGGATGCTGAGTATAACGCCGACTGACGCCGTGTGTGGTGGATATTTCACGTGATTGCGCTGTTTGGGTTCGTGGTGCGAGCGGTGCGAGTGCGAGCGGTGGCAAATGCTGAATGGGTGTGGATGTGGTAGGTGTATGGGCGGTGGCGGGGGTGCGTGCGTGCCCAGCATAGGCGTGCCAGCGTACGTGCAGGCCCAGCGTACGCCCGTGCCCAGCGTACCGGGCGTGACCACCGTACGTGCCCATCCAGCGTGCCCAGCGAATCCACCGCGAGCGTACTGTGGGTGCGGGCGTGCACCGCGTGCCCAGAGCACGGCTCATGGCTGTTCAGCTGGTGCCGCACGCTGGTGTGCTGGATGCAGGTATGGTGTGCTGGGATGCAGGAATGGTACTGTGGTACGGTGGTACGGTGGTGCGGTGGTACGGTGGTACGGTGGTACGGTGGTACGGTGGTACGGTGGTACGGTGGTACGCTGGTGCGCTGGCACGCTGGTATGCTGGTTTGCTGGCTGGTACGCTCTTACACTGGTCGTCGCCGTCCCACCCTACCCCGTCATGCACTATGCCGTGTCCGCCATGGTATACCACGAGGCTCCTTGGGGGATGCCAACGCCGCCCACTCAATTCAGCTATCATCTGCCCGAGCTGGTGCTGTGGACCCAACAGAACGTGACTGCTCGTGCGTTGCAGAACTCGGTCGTGTGCTTGGGATCCACAGCCAAGACGACACTTGGACGATGGAACTGGGGTAGGAGAGCTTTGACACACTGACACCTTCATTTTGTGCAACGCCATTCATTTTCTATCTACTGAAAAGAGCAAGAGACTGAGACTAGAGAGCCGAAGAGAGCACAAGTGGGTCGTGTATGGAAGTTCTTTTCTTTGTGTGAGGTGGGTTGGTGAAATCTTCGCGGCGGCGGTTGGTGGCGGGCGTGTGGGGCGGTTGTGTGGGGTCGTGTGGGGTGGTGGCCGTGGTCGTGGTGGTAGTGGTAAGCGCGGCGGACGTGGTAGCGAGACGCAGCGAGGTGAGACGCGGCGAGACGGCGAGACGAGGCGGACGTAGCTGCAGATGTCGGTGGTGATGAGCGACGAGCAGCGCGTGGCTGAATGGCGGTTGGCGAGGAAGGGTGCGCAGCAGATGCGAGTGGTCTTGCCGGCTATGGGTGCCCAGTCGTCCGCGAGTTGCTCTGGCTCGGGCTCGTTGTCGTCGTTCGTGGGCACGGGCTCGGGCTGGATGGCAGCAGCCGAGCGAGCTGTGTCGATGAGCCTACGAACTCTCCCAACCTGCCCAGCTGCCATCTGTGCGAGTTGACGCTGTGGAAGCGAATGATTCACTGTCCATGCGTGGCAGAGCTCTGTCGCGTTATTTGGTATCCATGGCGATGGTCCTGCTTGTGAGCAGGTGCAGGTGTGGCCAGAAGGCAGTCGACACCAAGAACAGGTGTGCAACGTCCCATACCCACACGCTGCGTTCTCAACGTGTCAACGACACAGTCGCTGGTGCCGTCACTGGGACGAGTTGCAACTGTGTCGTGAAAGTACCTTGGTATCCTAACAACTGACTGGTCGTGCAACTGGATTATCGCCGACATCATCTGCATCAAATCTATCTAACGAGAACGTGTATGAGGCTGGAACTGGAAGCTGAAGAATGTTCTTGGAGTGGTTACTTGTCTACTGGCGGCGCGTGCTCAGAGTGGCGAGATGGGTGGCGCGCAGCATAGGGCACGGGTATGGTAGGGGCGCGAGGCGAGGCACATGTCGGTGGGGGCCATGGACGGCGCGATGGATGGTGAGTGGAGGAAGAGGCAGAGAGACCTAGCCGGCAGTCGTAGCCCACGCCTGCGCAAGTGCCCAGTGGGCCGCGATGTCTTCGGGAACGGGCTCGGGCTCGGGCTCGGGCTCAGGCTGCGGCTCGGGCTCGGGTGCGCGCTCGTCGTCGTCGTCGTCCTCCTCCTCCTCCTCCTCGGGCTCGGTCTCGGGCTCGGCGGCAGCGGCGAGAGGGGCGGTGTCAATGGGCCCGCCGGCCTCCTCCATCCACGCGTCGACGAGGGCAAACTTGTCCTCGACCGTCTCGAGGTCCTCGGGCTCGGGCCGGTCGGCGAGGTAGTCGTAGGGACGGCGACGGACGCCGACGTAGCACCCATTGCGATCAACGCTATAGTACTTGTCGGCGTCAAAGTCGACGCCGTCCCAGTCCGCGCCCGAGTCCGCCGCCGCTCCCGAAGCCGTCGCCGCTGCCGCTGCCGCCACGGCGCGCGCCACATCCGCCTCGATGTCGCCGTCGGTGGCGTCGTCGTCGTCGTCAAAGTCGTCCTCGCCGAATCCCAGCGGAACCCAGGTCTGCTGGTCGACCATGGGACCGAGGGACCCGACAAGGAACGGCAGGTCGTCCACCGAGTCGGTAACGGCGCAGGCGCACGGCAGGGGGCGGACGCGGTTGGCGATGAGCTCGCCGGCGGGCTCGCACTGGCGGAACCAGCGGAGCTGGAAGTTAGCAAAGGCCAGGCTGGCACGGGCAGAGGTAAGAAAAGGCAACGTACCGTCGTCAGCTCGCTGTCGCCAGCGTCCGCCCACGTGACCTTGCGCGGGGCGACCTCGTCGTCCTCGTCGCCGCCGTCGCGGCCGCGCTCGAGGTCGTGGTCGAGGTCGTCGTCGTCGTCGTTGGTGGGCGACGACGAGGCCGAGACGATGGCCGACTCGGGCGTGGGGGCGGCCTGGCGCTTCGAGGTCGTGGCGGCGGCGGAGGCGGCAGCGCGGAGCTGGTGGTAGGCGAGGAGCGCCCGAGTGAGGGGGAGCATGGTGGTGGTGGTGGTGTTGGTGGTGGTGCTGGTGCTGGTGCTGGGGCTGGTGCTGGTGTGCGACAAAAAGCTATACAGCGCGGGGGGGGGATTGGTGATTGTTTGATTGAGAGAGAAACGTTGTGGGCTCGCCGCCTTTTAACCCATTCTGACCCCCCACGCAGGATGCATTTCCGCCTACTTGTCGTTTTCCAACGCTTTGCATGCTCAAATCTGTCTCTCTGTCTATCTGGGGTGCGCAGCGTGGCTAGCGCACCAAGCTCGGCAAAGTGTCAACCGACACGAGGGCTCTGGTGGTCGTACCAGGCGGCATGGCATCCAAGGCAACGCGCAAGCAATGCGAGAGAAACTGGGGTCATGTGGGTCGGTAGGCAGAGGTTGGTCCGTCTGCTCTGCGTGGTCGGTTTCCCAACGAGATTCCCTCGGGTCGCCCGCCTTGACGCCGTCGTCGCATCGCGCAGTTCGCGACGTTTGCATCTATCGGTTGTTTGTGTTGGGTGCGAGCAGGCAGGCAAGGCAGAGCTATCCAGCCTATTTCTGTCTGCATTGCACCGCATTGTGTCACTAGCTTGGGACCGGTGTTTGGCCGTGGTGGGGAGCAACGCGTACAGCGGTGACAGCGACAACGCGTCGTGCAAGAGACACCTGTCCCTATGTATCGTGGGTGCGAGGATGGCGACAGTCTCACTACTCACCGCTAGGAGGCAATCTCTCGCGATCGTTCGGGTCTTGGCATCCGCAGTATTCCCCAGATAGGCAACCTCGCCGCACGGATCATTCCCTGCCGCCAGCTGTCCAATTCAAGGACCATGTCGCCACGGTACGTGCCTGGTGCGAGCTGGGAAATTGTGTCATGAGGTACAGACGTACTTGCATACCGGTTCATCGGACCGGCCGTGCAATCTTTTCCCGATCGGAAACTGTCCATGCCAGCCGTGGCAGGCGATGGGTGCGAGCGTGTCCCTGACGCTGTGCGCGAGGCGCTGGGTGGTGTGTGGTCGTGCGTCGGTACCGTGTTTGGCACCGGATCACCGGCTCGCTCCCAAACGCTGGAAATGCGTCCATGTTGAAAGGCGTGCGTGTGTGTGTACGTGCGGAGGGAAGAGGCTGTGTCGCCGAAAACGCCGTGCACGTGATGTAACCTCGAGAAGAGTGTGGGCCGCACCACGTTTGTCAGTGTCGTTGGGCGCGTTGGGTGACGGGCACGGGCGGTGGCCACGGTGCGCTGGGGGCGCGAGCTGTCGCCTTGGCTGAGGCGGTATGGGTGCCGGTGTACCCGAGTGGGAAGAGTGCTATGCCACTGTATTGGGCGTGAGACTGGTGGAGCTCGGCTCCTGGGGTGGTGAGAAGACGACGGCGAGACGAGACTGGTCGAGATGAGCTTGGCTGAGCATGTGTGTGGCAAGCTGGACAGACACTTGGCTGTGACGGTGGTAGCTGGTGTCACTGGGGCTGTGGTGTGGCCTGATGGAGCGATCTGTTGGCAAGGTAGACACTGATGGGCGGCTCGCTCTGTATGCGCGACGAGCCATCCTATCGTCGGGCCATTGCTCCTTCGTGAGGTGACATGGTGACACGTTGGAGCCGAACATGGCTGTCCGTGCGTCGCATAACTCGAGCTGAACATAACTGTCCGTGCACTGCAACACTCTGTCGTGTTCTTAGAGATCCATTGACCAAATGGATTTGGGACACGTTGCATCTGGGCTGTAACGTTACTCATTGCAAGCAGAGCCACTCTATGCATCGTCGGCTCTCATGTTCTACCTCAACTAATCTATCGTACACAACAGAAGCAAAGAGACACGTAACGAGAAGCAATGGGGTATAAGCCTCAAAGAGGCTGTCCTTGGATGATCCATAAAGGATCTTTTGTTGAGGCGCGCCTAGGCGGCGGCCGTGGCCTCGTCGGCAAGATACGAGATCCTGCGAAAGCCGGTGGGGCGGCGCAGGCGAGGTGCGAGCACGACGTCGTGGCGGCGCTGGCGGGCCTCCTGGGCCGCGATCCCCATGGCGAGGACCTCGAGCTCGTCCGCGCCCTCGCCCTGGCGGCGGCTGCGGGCGGCCTGGGCCGCGATGCCGGCGGCGAGGAGCTCGAGCGCCTCCGCGTCGTGGTGGGCGGCGGCGGCGGCGGCAGTGGTGGTGGTGGTAGTGGGGGGGGGGCGCCGGTGCCGGTCGCCTCGTCGTCCTCGTCCTCGTCGTCCTCGTCGACGACCTCCAACTCATCCTCGCACACGGGCTTGTGCCCGCGCAGCTCCTCGGCAATCTTCCTCTTTGCGAGGGCGCGGGCGGGCTCGGGCTCGTCGCTGCGGGCCGTCATCTCCTCGCAGGCCGCCTGGTACTTCACCAGGAGCGACCTAACCTCGCCGGCAGAGCGGGCAAGGTTCACACGCGCCAAATAGTGGCGGTGCGGGGAGCGGTGGTCGTGGTCGGGGGGGAGGACGAGGTGCGCCGGCGGCGACGTCTTGAAGAAGAGGGCGGCCTGTGGGGGTCAGCACAGTGAACGAGGCAGGTAAGTGACTTACGTCCTCGAGCTCGCCGCCCTCACGCCACGCAACGGTCTTCTTGGCCTTCTTCTCCTTCTTCTCGTCGGCGAGCGGGGCCGCGACCGACGCGCCGACCTCGGAGCTGCACCTGCCGCCCGCAGGCGACTGGGAGCTCGACAGGGCGGCAGCATTGACGGCGGCGAGCGGGGACGAGACGGGCGCGGAAGAGGCGGCGACCGGCGACGAGACGGGCGCGGGCGCGGCGGCGGTCGACGAGACGCCCTCGGGCAGGGCGGCGGAGAGCGACGGCGGTGACGAGTCGGCCGAGGAGATCGGCTCGGGGAGGTCGGGCGAGGGCGCGGTGGAGCGGCGGGCGCGGACGTCGGCACTGGCGGCGGCGCGCTGGGCGATGAAGTGCGCATCGACGTGGTCGATGCGCGTGGCGGCGCGCTTTTCGCGCCAGGCCTCGAGGCGGGCCTTGGGCGAGAGGGCGGCGCGGAGACGAGCGAACATGGCGCTTGTGGGTGTGGGTGTGGTTGTGGTTGTGGTGGTGGGGGTGGTGCTGGTGCTGGTACTGGTGCTGGTGAGCAGGGCGAGTGGACAAGCAACGGCTGGGGGGTGAGAGAATGACAGTTGTTGAGAGTTGTTCTGACGATGAGCTGGCAGTTTTGCATCTGACCCCCACGCAGGACGCTGCAGGCCAACCCGCACGCCAGTGCAACAGGTTACAGTGGTTCATGGGTTGTGGCCCAACTGACGACTGACACTTCCTTGGGCGGTGCGCCTTGTCGGAAACGCAACGTGCAAGCTCCGAGCAGGTCACAAGCGTCTACCGCCTCGCAGGGCATACCCGGGTGCGAGCAGGTGAGCAGCGATGCGGCCTGGGCTATTCTGGCAGTGCTGACGGTTATGGTCCATCGGTACGCGGTCACTAGTACGTTGTTTGTCTCAGGTGGCGTCGACAATTTGGTGACTGACGAACTTTTCGCCGCGCTGAAGTCCCACTTTCATCGCGACGCGTGACGCGCGATGCGGATGCGCGGCGGCGCTGCATACATGACAGGACGTGCAACCGTACATGGCGCAAGGCCGTGCAGACTGACGCCTTGCCGGTGGCGGGGCGACTGTACACTTGGCGCAGTGTAAACAGTGTATCCAGCGTGAAATCCCTGACGCACTGACCTGGTGACGTCGTGACACGCCCGGTGGCCGTGCACCGGGGCTGGGACGATTTGCTGCTTCCAAATACTGCGTGCAAAGCTCAAGCTGGGCTGACAGGCTGTACCCGACTCCGAACCACATGGCATCCTGTTGGGCTTGTTGAGAGCGGGGCATGACTGCACAAGTTGTGCGGAACTTGTCGTGCGGGGGTATTTACGGCCAAATGAGACGTTTGCGTGGGTGTGCTCCATGGGTGGTATCCACGGCCGAGGCAAGACGCTTGTGTGAGTGTCAATACAAGACCCTCGTCTGGGTGTCACGACGAGACGCTCGTGCGAGTGTGAGTATCTACGGCCAAGACGAGATGTTTGTGTGGGTGTATTTTGGGTGGTATTCACGGTCAAGACTGGGATTATTTTTGGGCGAGTGTGCCACGGAGAGTATCCACGGCCAGGATGAGACGCTTGTGTGAGTATGCCAAGGGATGTATCCGTGGCCAAGGCGAGACGCTTGTGCAGGTGTCCCATGGTGAGAACCTGCGTTGGTAGATATCTGGGTTTGTGGGTGTCTGCGTTGGTGGGTACCTGCGTTTGTGGGTATCTGCGTTGGTGGGTATCTGCGTTGGTGGGTATCTACCATGGTCGGGTATCGGTCACGACGGGTACTAGTCATGGGCTGTGTCTGTCATGGTGGCATCTACGACCAGCGCAAGACTGGGGGGCGGCTACCAATACGAAGCACTTGTGCGAGGGTGGATATCGACGGCGGAGGCGAGACGTTTGTGCGGGTCTGTCATGGTTCGTATCCACCAACAAGACAAGAATTAATCTGTGTGAGTGTCCCATGGAGAGTATCCACTTACACGCTCGTCCGAGTGTATCATTGGGGTTCTGCACGGCCACTTGCGCCAGTGTGCAGTGAGGGTATCTGCCACGGCGGGTGTTGCCATGGTGGGTGTCTATGGCGAAGACGAGATGTCTGTGCAGGTGTGCTATTGTGTTTTCCACGGCTAAGGTGAGACGCTCGTTCTGGTGTGCCATGGGGTTATCCATGGCCGCTTGGGCGGGTGTGACAAGGGGGCATCTGCCATGGTGGTGGATATATCCACGGACAGGACGAGATGTTTGCCCAGGTGTACCATGGGGGTATCAACGATCATGACGAGGTTTTTTTTTTTTTGTGTGAGTGTGCCATGGAGAGTATCCACAACCAAGCTATGGGTCTCGTACGGCCAAGACGACATGCTTGCATGGTGGGTATCTGGCATGATGGGCATTGGTCATGGTAGGTGTCTGCCGTTGCGGGTATTTACGACCAAGGGAGATTCTTGTGCAGGAGTGCCATGGTGGTTACCGCGGCCAACACGTGCATTTGTCAGGTGGACCACGGTACGTTCCACGCCCAAGACGAGGTGTGCGAGTGTGTCATGGTTGGCACCCACGCCCAAGGCGGGACACTTGTGGAAGCGTGCCACTGCGAGCTCGTTGACGGCAAGTCACGACTTGTTCTGTCCACGCTCTTGTACCACATTGTCATCGTATCATGCTCACGCCTTGGTGCTGTTCGTTGACATTCACGTTGACGCTGGTGGAGTTGCAACTGGTATGACGAGACTGATTCATCTTGACTTTTTACGAGAACTACGAGAAACATCTAAAGTGTCCAAACGACATGGCGAGACGAGACCAGAGAGCAGAGAACGAGCAGAGAGCGAGCAGAGCACATACGGAGAGCAGATCCGAGTGCAAGAGTCCTTGGTATGGCCGCGCCGCCTAAGCAGCACACGGCGCGCGGAAGTCGGCGAGGTTGACCTGGCGACGGGAGGCGGGAATGCGCGCGCCACGAGGGACGCGGGGGTTGATGTCAAGCTCGCCCAGGACGTAGATGGCGTCCGGGCGAGGGCGCTGGCGGCGCACGTTGGCCGAGCCGAGGCTGGGCTGCTCTGCGAGAGGAGCAGTCGCGATGGGCGTGGTGGCGGCGGCGGCAGAGGCAGGGGCGGCGAGGAGGGCGGTGGGGTCGTGGAGCGCCGCGTACGCGGCAGCCGTGCGCCACGCGTTGGCGCGGAAGGTCTTGTTGTCGACCTTGCCGAGGACCTCGACGTGGTCGCCGTCCGGGCCGCGCGCGCGCATGCGGTCCAACTCGACGTAACGCGGCTTGACGAGGCGACGCGCGCTGCGGCTGCGGCGCACGGGGGCAGGTGGGGTTGGGATGAATGCCCGCTGGCGGTCAGCAAGAGTGGGCGGTTGGGAGCGTGTGATACGATGAACGACTTACCTCGCTGTGCGAGATCGGGCTGGGAGGGGGCGACGGCGACGACCAAGGCGACGAGACGCACGAGTCGGCAGAGGGCGACGAGGGGGGCGAGACTTCCGAGTCAAACGAGTTGGGCGGGCTGGTCTCGCGCGAGCGGATGTCAATGTCGCCGCGCTCGTACTCGACCTCGCACTCAACGACGGACGCGTCCTTGTCGGCGCGCGACGCGCGGCGCTTGGCCGACCACGCCTTGGCGGCGAGGGTGAGCTTGGCGAAGAGGGTGAACATCTTGTGTGTGTGGGTGTGTGGGGGTGTGTGGTGTGTGTGGGTGTGCTGTCTGTGTGTGCGTGCGAGTACGAGCGTTATGCTGGCTGACAGAAGAGTATATGAAAGTGTTGCTGAGAGAGTTGTACGCGTCGTGCAACCTTTTCTGACCCCCAGGACCCACCACGCGCGACTTGGTCGTGCCATACTGTACGCGCTCGCGTCGCGACCGCTTACGTGCTCCATACACCGGGACGGCAAACACGCAGCCCAACGCGAACGAGGGCAAAGTGGTCGTTAGTACGCGTCTGTCTCAGGTGGCGTTGACAATTGCCTGCCTTCCGGCGGGTCGGGTATGATCCGATTTTTGGAATGGTGGCCGCCAAAGTTGTGATCGAGTTCTCACGCCACGTCTGCCATGCCAGTGCTCACGGGGCATGCGCCGTGCTCGCCGTGTTCTCCGTGCCGGGGGACATGCTTGGCCCGTGATCAACGGCTGCTGTGGCATACCCGACGCCTGCTTGCAGCTGCGGGTATTGCCAAAGATGGTACCAGGTTGGGACAGACATGGGCAAGCAGGTGCATGGTCGAGGTGCCGCATACTGCCAAAGACGGTATCCAGATTGGAATGGGGATGGACGAGCAGGTGCATACGGGTGAGGAGCGGCAAGAGGACAGCGGGTGTGACAGCTGGGAGGGGGCCGTCCGGGTCCCAAGGCTGTGACCACCTGCCTGCCCACAGTTGTGACCGTGCACGCACTATGCTTATTGTGGCGTCGTGCCCGTGCGCCGTGTTTGCACGCTCGCATTCGCGTCCAAACACTGAATGCGTACGTGCGCCAGCTCGGCCGTGCACCACAGCGCTCTCACCGCTGTTCCCCACCACCCTGGCTGTGGGTCTGTGCTGCCACGTCACCCCAGACGGCCATTCCATCAGTGGTGACGACTCACCGCCCGCTGGGCTACTGTCGTCCCATTGCAGCTCACAGCTGAACGTGACTGGCGGTGTGCACGATGAGACTGGGTCGTGTTCGAGAGAATGCACGGCCATGGCCATGAGTCGGCTGTGCGAGTGGCAAGCTCTGTGCGAGTGGCAAGCTCGATGATCGCAGACTCACAATGTGTTCTACCCATACCTCTGCACAGTGCGTGGGCAGCAGTGACAAATCCTAACACCTTGTCGTTGTCGTTCTCATGTGGGACTTTAACGTTGACAGACATTCACTATAGACGTTTGGGACACTGACAAAAGTGCAACTGAATTGTGTGACGAGGCTTCATGCATAGAGGAGCTATTCTTACTCTACTCTTTTTTGTTCTTCTTCTATCTTACAAGCATGAGTGACGCGCAGGACAATGAGTCGCGCATGAGACGAGAAACGAAGCAGTCTAGTCTAATGAGCAAGTGATCAAAGCAATCACAAGCAATGTCGTGTATGGGGTGGGTCCTTGGTGTGGTCGCGCCGTGGTGGCGTCGACGATGGTCTTGGTGGCTTAGCGACGCCAAGCAGCGACGGCGGCCTCGAGGTCGGCGACGGTGGGCTTGGGCGGGGGCTCGTCGATGCGGCGGCGGCGGATGGGGCGCGGGTTGAGGAAAATGTCGCCGGGGACGTAGATGCGGCGGCGCCACGCCGCGGCCGACTCGACCTCGATCTCGACCTGGTCCTCGAGCTCCTCCTCCTCCTCGGGCTCCTCCTCCTCAGCCTCCTCCTCGGGTGCCTCCCGGATCTTCACCAGGCTGGGCTTCTGCGCCACAGCCTTGCGCTCCTTGCGCTCCTTGCGCTCGCCAACGACGGTCCCGAACGAGTCGAAGTTGTTCCAGACGTCGTCGTCCTCCTCGACCTCGGCGGCGGCGGCGTTCTGGGCGGCGGCGGCGGCCTGGGCGGCGGCGGCGGCCTGGGCAGCCTTGCGCTTGGCCTCGGCCATCACGTCGCCCCCGACCTGCCAGAGGAGCTCGCGAATCTCCTCGTCCGAGCCCCCCATGCAGAGGCGCTCGAGCGCCGCGAGGCTGGCCTCGGCGTCGTAGGCGGCGGGGCCGGGGTTGGCGGGGGGGAGGGGGTTGGCCGTGGCGACGGGGCTGGGGCGGCAAGGCGGGGGGGCGGCAGCGACGGCGGCGGCGAGGATGGCGGCGGCGGCGTCGGCGAGCTCGGCGGCGTCGTCGCCGGTGGTCTTGTTCTTGCGCGCCCCCTTGAAGAGGCGCGCGGGCTGGGTGTCAGCAAAGTCGGGAGGGGAGGCGGGAGACAAGCCAAAAAAAAAAACAAACTCACGTTCTTGAGGACCTTGGTCCACTTGAGAACCTTGGAGCGAGCGCCGCAGCCCGCAGGCTGGGTCTCGTGCTCCTTGGTCTCGAACTCCTCGGTGGGAGTGGTCGGGGTCGAGGTCGGCGACGAGTCGCCCGAGTCGGCCTTCTTCTCGCGCCAGGCGGCGACGATGGCGGGGGTGGTGGTGAGCTTGCTGCGGATGGCAGCGAACATGGTGGGCGAAGAGGCTGTGGGTCAGTGTCTGTGTACGGTGGGGGTCATACGTACGGGGGACAGGTGACGAGGATAAGAAGAGTTTGCTGAGAGAAAGTTGTTGCTGGGGGGGCGAGCTTTAAGAGAGAAAGCCGTCTGGCACTACTACGACCCACCCATCCCCATGCCTCTCTGGCAAACAAGCAGGTACTCGCATCTGGCGACATTGGTTCGTGGGTTGTGGTACAGTCCTTGGATCCTTGGGTGGTACGCCTTCGATCGTGGTCCGCCTTGGATTCTGGGGTGGTCGCCTCGGGTCCTACGCTGCAGCATGCAGCCTGGTCATGGCTTGCTTGTTGCGTCGCGGAACATGTCGGGTGCGAGCACTTGGGTAGGCAGGGTTGTCCAGGTCCATTCTGGCTACCAAACGCGCAGTGTTGTCACTAGTACGCGTTTGTCTCAGGTTGCGATGACAATCGACGACCGGTTTCGTGCAGGTCTCACTTGCGTCCCGGGTTTTGGCGTCCACGCAAGGCAACCACCGCCGTTCGCCTGCGACGCCGCAATGCGCACGCATGGTGCCAGCCGCAGGAAAGCTGTGCTTGTGAGTGCTAGCCAAATGCTGCTTGCAAGGCGACAACACTGCACCCAAAGAGCCCGCATGTCGGTCACGAAAGATGGATGGATGACCCAAGATGGCCGTTGCCGCAAACAGAAGGTGCCTGGGCGCCTCGTGTCCCTGGCCCATTTACACCTCGCACCCATTCCTCGCTTGCTGCCAACGCCGTTATTCCCGCCCTGGCCATCAACATCCAGACGTCGCAACACGATGCCAACAATGCCAAGTCGTAGTCCGACGAGATCAAGTCGGCCGTCACCGCAGCACGCAAAGCAGCCGTAATGGGAGCCGTTCCCGACTTTGCCGACCCTGTGGAGCTCACAAAGACCATTGTTTTGCGTCATCCAGGCCAGATCATTCTACCACGACGGTACATCCCACTCTGCTTACCATTGCGCACGCTGTGTTGCCGTTCTGGCGACTGCCCGACTGCGCAACTGGCAACTAGGCGAACCCGACGGCGGAAAGTCGCGGTACTATATCTAACCACGCTAGGTTCCGCCAAGAGGACAAGGCACGCTAACGTGCATGACGCTTTGTCTATCGCCTAGCGTTATGCATGAAAACCCTGCAGACATCGAAGAGTTTTGCGCATCGCTCTGTCTGTCCCCTCAGGCAATGTGCCGCACGTTGATCCGTCTTTTCACTGCCGAGAACCGCACAGGGCACACAGGGCATGAGGATTTAGACTAAAGTCATCGCTCCAACTTTCTTGTTGGTCTTGGCCGCCCTCACCCTGAGTGCTCCTGAATGCACCCTTCTCACCCGCGCGTGTGCTGATCGCCTGAGAACCGCTGCCGCCGGCTGCTCGTTCCCAGGAAGCTCGCGACCGTTCGTGTCCTACAGGCCAAGCCACCGACCGGGCAAGATTGGGGAGCCAAGAAGCCAAGCCAAGAATTGGAGAGCCACAGATGCCGGTTGCGGTGGGTGGGTGCTGACCGTTGCCGACCACTCTTCACCGACGCAGAACACATTGCTGAGCATTCTGGTCTGTTCTGCTTGGGTTCGCTTTCCAGAAACCCAGTGTGAGCGCTCTCTGATCTGTCTCGCCTTGGCTAGCAGCGCAGATACCCAGTTTGATCTCCGACGTGTTCCGCGTTGGTCTGGGGGCCAGAAGGCTGGTCGTGCAACCGTGCTAGTGATGTACTTTCTGGACGGCGACTGTCAATTGTCTCACTCGCACTGAATTTTATCTCGAATGGCCCTAACGTCGCTCGTTCTGCAGGTATCCGCGGGCCGCGTGTCGTCTGCGCTGGGGCCGGACGCCGAAAGGAAGAGAACGTGCCGTTCCACTTCCGTTTCCGTTTCCGTTTCCGTTTCCGACTCACTAGTACCGCCCTGTGTCACCTGTCAATTCCATTCACAAAGCCAGGGTGGCAAGAATACCCTAGGCCCAGAGGTGGCCTCGTCTGAAACCATCTGGCAACAACCAGCTCGGCTGCAGGGCTGATTTACTGCCATCGCGTTTCCAGTGTGTACGCGCGCCGCCTGAGGCCTCAGTACCACATGGCCCCATGAGCCCAGAATACCTGTTCCATTCATCGGCAGTCTGTCCACGGGACGTGCCATGTTGCTGACAGAAATTGTATACTCCCGACGCTCGCGGTATTCGTCCGGGTACTGCCTGCTCGCGCGCCCCCTGCCGCCTACAGGCCACATGGGTCCACGACCCACCCACGAGCATTGTTTACACGAGAGGCAGCCACCGACTCACCTGCCATGTCACTCTGCCGCATTTGTCAAAGACGAGCTCGACGCATTCGTTTCTGGTCATGAGGATGTGTGTAGGGGATGTCAGCGATGCGCAAGTTATAAGCAGGCTTTTTTTCTCGCTCCCACCTGTCTTCTTCACGCACAAAAATCTTACACTGTCACCATGCTCACCAGCGCCGACAGCACCTCTCCCGTCGCTCAGACGACCGTGTGGGCCTGGCTCATCGCCTGCGCCCTCACCTTCCTTACCCCTCTCCGGGCCTCTGCTCGCGACGACCTCCTGTTCGCCGTCTTCACCCTCGCTTTCTGCCTCGACCAGGCAGTCCTCCCCATCTCGGTCGATATGGCGCGCCTCTCGGTCTGCGTCTCCTACGAGGTCCTGCCGCTCTACGGCGAGCTCGTTCAGACCGTCGCCATCCTCGTCCTGTCCTCGGCCTCGCGCTTTTCGCTGTGGTGCGTCGCGTACGTCTCGGTTCTCGCGATCGGTTGCGTCGGGTCCTACTTTGGCGCCATCATCGTTTCGTTGGAAACTGCGAACGAATGGCGCCAGGCCCACGTCAACCGTGAGCTGATGCACCTTGTCGTGCGCGCCCTCTGGCAAAAGCTGCGCCGCCTTGCCTCTCGGTCCTCCTCCGCGACGCCAGTAAGTTGTCTATTCTCTCCACTGTCTTCCCACAATGGCACACAGCTAACTCACCCAAGTCGTCCTCGGTCCTGGAGCCCGACTCGGACGCGTCCTCGGTCTCGTCGTCGCTGGCCTCTTGGGAGAAGCTCCCCGACTTCGACTTCTCCGCGCTCCCGGCCGACCAGACGTACGCGCCGCCCCGCCCTCGCCGCAAGCTCCCCTTCCGCAAGCTCGTCGCCGAGCGCTGGGGGTACGTCAAGAAGCTTCGCGCGACCAAGGCTTGGAAGGCGGAGATCGAGCCCTCGTGGACGATGGTCCCCTTCCAGCAGGCGATCGGGCTGCGCCGTCAGCGCTACGGCCACTTCCTCCGCGGCGTCTTCTACGTCGTGCACGGGCCGCAGGCGCCGGCCATCGTTCCCGAGGGCTCCATGACCCTCGAGGAGGTCTACGACCTCCTGGGCACCCCCGAGGAGGAGCGCGTCTGGGAGCGGTCGATGGGTTGGGGCCGCAACTGGTTCCCCGTGTAGACGTCGGACGGACACTTTTTTTGGCTTGCTTTGTAGAGTCTTTTTTGCATTCTTGTTTCTTTGCTTTGTTGCTGCTCGTCTCTTTGCTACTCTTGTCATGCTGTCTTACCTCTCTGCACATACCAAGTATGACCAAGCAGGACAAAGCTGCGCTATGTCTCCAACGACTACGAGTATCTCTTTGTGAGTATCGTTGGTGAGTATTGTTGGTGAAAGTTCACGTCCCTGCGCGATGACTTGACACGAGAACAATCGTCAGAGGTTTGTGATTGCTGGTGAGGTGAACACCTTCTCGCTCTGCCTTTCCTAGAGCTTGGATACGCAGTAGAGTATGTTAACAGAACCTCAGCTAATGATTGGCATAGGGTGCGTCGGCTCGTAGGACAGTGGAAGAGGTAGCACTTGGAACGCTGAAGAGAGTTGTCCAAAGCAACCAAATAGAAGTCATGACAAACAAACGCATCGCTAATTAACTTTAGCTGGCGTTGACGGGCAAAGCGCAGAGCCATTGTCTGCCACTACCAAATTATCTCAGCCGTACAGTCCATGGCAATTCTCCCTTGAGCGCGGACGGTGTGCGGTGAAGTGAACAAGGATACAGAACAGAAGAGGTGCCATCCATGTTGTGGGTTATCTCATCTAACGGCTGTGGCTCAGCCAAGAACCACGTCTCCGAGCTGGACACAGCGTTCTTAGTATCTTTCGTTACCACCTGTACAATGTGACGGAAAGGATTGAGGCAGCCACATTGAGCGCGGTACACATGCATGCAGAGATCTCATTGTGAGGGTGGCCACAGATTGCGTTTTTTATGTTCAACCTGGCGTGCACCCCTTGCACCCATGCTCAACGTGGCAGCCTCAATTCTTGTCGACCGCACCTGTATCGTCTCAATCAGAATTGGGTGGGTGTCCCGACTCGCCATATGCCACCACCATACACATACTGATACGGCATCTCTTCCAACCTTTCCAGGAAGTTCGCTCCCTGACGAAAACGGGAAGCTTCACGGCTCGACAACAGGCAACATCATTGGCTTCACAGCGCCACACGTACGCCTCACCGTTCCGCTCCTGATTCTCCCATGCCAAGGGGTATCCCAACCCCTGTACCTAGCTCACACCGACACTAGGGGAAACACGCCCGTGGTGGTCACTCCCACGCCCGTTGCGATGTCCGACACTGGCCGTGGCGATCTGCGACACTGGGGGAAACACGTGTACCGCCACCGACAAAAAGGCGACCCAGGGCGACATTATTAACCATATTTGAACACGCATCTCAGCAGCCGCGATAAGCATGAATGGTGGCACACTTCGGCATCCTGCGCCTTTTCCGGATTTTGTTGGAGGCTGTGTGTGCGTGAGGGTGTGTGCGACGGTGTGTGTGAGGTTGGGTGTTGGGGTGGGTGTGGATGTGTGTGTGTGTGACGCGAGGCGGTGGGGGGGAGGGGTGGTTCTGGGCTTGCCTGCCGCGTGTGTGAGTTGGAGCTTGGGTTGTTTGGCAGGATTGTCAGTTCATGATAAAGCCGGCTGCGCATGTGTTCTCTTGATGTGCTCGCTTTCACCCATCATGCCCCCTCCGCCTGGTTTCCATGTTGGTGCCTTTAAGCGCACCTATAAATAGCACTCGCGACCACCAAGGTCAGCGTCTCCCGCCCCACGCCCCCTTCGCGACCACCTCCCGCCCTTGCAAGCACAGATTTCCAGGGGGGATGTCACAAGCCCTATGCGCTCTCAGTACTAGCAGCTGCTAGCTGCATGCGATTCTACAGTACGAGATCATCAAGATAATTCTCCGCCCCACGCTCTGCCCGTCATGACTACGAAAACACCCGCCACATCATCGCCGTCACCTCCCCAGCCCCCGCCACTTAGATCTGCCCCACCGCACATCCGTCACCACGCAGATCGCTTCCAGCAGCCCACACGGTCCGCCCCGACGGGTCGGGCACGGCAGTAATGATTTGGCCGCGGCCCGCTATCTTGCGCGCGTACCCCGTCGCGATTTCGCATGTGTGGCCCATGCCTGTGTGTCAGTTGACAGGGACGTGTTTACCACAAGCTTTGTCAAGAAGTGTTGACTGGTCGCGCCACCCCATCCACTAGATGCTCCATCCCCTTCCAGCCACTCGTCTCCGGTGTCCGTACTCACGCCTGAGCTCGTCCACGACTTCTGGCTCAATCCCCTCCTCGAACCAAATCTCTGAATCGAGATTTCCCGCCTCATTCTGTTTACCTGCGACCGGCAGGCCGGCGGAGATACAGAACCGCGGCGCGTCGAGTGCGCTCTGTGGCGTGAACCCACGGAGGGCGTTGAGGAGGACCTGTACGTGGCCCTGGGGCTGCATAAATCCACCCATGACGCCGTACGACATGACGAGGTCGTCCCCGCCGCCACCGCCAGGGCGCGTCACCATGGCTGGGATGATGGTGTGGTATGGGCGCTTGCCACCCGCGACGTTGTTGGGGTGGCCCTCGCGCAATGTAAAGCCCGACCCGCGGTTCTGGAGCGTAAACCCGCAGCCTGTGGGGATGGCGCCGGTGCCAAAGCCTAATGTCAACGGGGAAGCTTTCTCATGTCACTGTTTGCTCACCAGCATAGTTGCTCGCAATAAACGAGCACGAGTTACCCCACTGATCGGCAGTGGCGAGGTAGACCGTGTCGCTCGAGTTGACAGGGTCGCCGTGCTCGGGGTGTCCGGCTCCCTTGAGGTCGATGCGAGCAGCACGCTTGCGGAGATAGCCCTTGGTGTGAGCTAATGCAAAGAGGCCATCATAGCTCACCTTGCTGAGGAGCTCGTCCACCGGAACATATTCAAACTCGGGGTCGGTCACGTAGTACTTTGCTGACGGGTTAGATGGACCGCAAAGGATGCTAACCCACTATCGGCAAATGCGAGGCGGAGCGCCTCGATCAGGATATGGAGGTACGGCGCGCTGTTGTGGTCTAGCGCAAGGACGTCGATGCCGTGCACGTCCTCGACCGCCTCGATGATGCCGAGGGCCACGAGTGCAGTCAAACCCTGGCCATTAGGAGGGCACTGTGGTGTCAGCATGAGGCGAATTCTGTACAATTCAAATCTCAAGACCAACCTCCCATAGCGAGAGCCCGGGTGCGGCATCGCTGTGCCGAAAGTCATACTTGATCGGCTGGATGACTTCTGCCTCGCACTCGGCCAGGTCGTCCAATGTCATGACCCCGCCACCCGACTGGACGAGCTTGACGATCGCTGTTGTCAGCAGATCGCACGGCATTCTTACGCACCCTCAGCGATGCGACCAGTGTAGAAGCCCTGTGCGCCATGCTCTGCAATCGCCTCAAATGTGGCTGCGAGCTCGGGGTGGGTCATGATGTTTGAGGCCTGTGGTACAGACCCGTCGGGCATCATCATCCTGAGGAGGGTCAGCTTCAGTGCACTACCCCTAGCTAACTCACTCTCGCCATGCCGGGGATGCATTCCGGACCAACGTCTCGGCAGCCGCCCACGCTGAGCAGTTGAGCTCGTGCTCGGGCACACCATCGCGCGCCATGCGGATGGCGGGCTCGAGAATGTCCGCCATGGTGAGCGTGCCAGAGCCAAACTCGTCAATCGTCTTGCACCATCCTGCTGCAGCGCCGGGGACTGTGACAGAGTTGAGATTGGTCAGGGGAATCTGAAAGTTCAATGGTCAGCATCATAAGCCAACCACGAGTGTGCAGACGTACAGTCTCTCCCATGACGCCCTGTTTGCGAAGGTGTTCGAGGGTGAGGGCTTTTGGGGCGCGACCTGAGCCGTTGATGCCGCGCACAGTCTTGCCCTCAGCGTCGTAGAAGAGACAGAAGATATCTGTAGTCAGTGATCCGTCACTAACGCTCTGGGAGACGACAGGCGGTGTGGTGTGGTACGAAGATGGCGGTGCCCCGAGTGTTCAGTGCAACACGTTAGGTTGAGGAAGACACCCACCGCCGCCAATGCCTAGACGTCAGCATAACTCTTAACTCTGCAGCGACACGCACCCGTGCACGTCGGCTCAGTGACGTTCAGCGCAGCGGCAGTCGCAACAGCGGCGTCGGCTAGAAGTCAGCACTACTGCGACGCTTTCCGGTTATCCCGAAGCAATGACCCACCAGCATTGCCTCCCTTGTTGAGAATCTCGAGACCGGCCTGCGCCGCTTGTCGTCAGCTTCTTGTTATCAATGTGTAGATATCCTTGATCACCGAACCTCCTCTCACGACCTCAACAGGTCTTACACAGTGACGTACCCAGAGGTTGCGACGTCGCCACGGCCCCCTTGGTGGAGAAGATGGTAGACCGGCGCGACGCAAAGCGGGCAAAGTGCGGGTCATACGAAGGGTGCAGCTTCGAGTAGTCGATTGGGGCCATGGTGTTCTAAGTCTGGACGGGGCTGGATTGTTGGTGTGAGAAGCTAATCGAGAATGATGACGAACGACATTCCACTGGGGCTGTTGTGGTTGTCGACGGGCCGTTGCGGGCGGAGAAGGCCGGATGGCGCTATCAGACTTCGGTAATCGGTGACTTTTCCGTTGAAAGCCGAGGAATGGGTCATCCAGGGTGCGCGAAATGTGGCACAACTCCAAGGTGGCCTGGGGTAATATTGGAGGCATCCTCGACGAAAGCGAGGTGTCAGACTGCAGTAAACGGGCACCTACCAGCTAGAGAGGTGTAGCGGTTACTGCTAGGTGCTGAGAAGCTCACAACGCGGCAGCGGAGCTGAGTTGGCTCACCGAGGGGGAAGGGGCGGCATGTGCTCGCGACGCTGACCGGACCTCTCCCTCAACATCACAAGAACAATACTTGGACATCCAAAATTGCAACATGAATAGACGAAGATACTCGGGCACGGTTTACTTCTAACTCGCTGCAAATGCTGCCTCCCAAACGCATTATAAGGGAGGAGCAGGAGAAGGACAGCTAGGCTGTCGTTCTATCATCATGTGAATCCGATCATGCTCAACATGTCGCACTGAGGGTGTCGGATGACACGCCCACCACCCACACTCACCGGCCCACAACTTACCAGGGCGGTACGGGGAAACTGTCTTACTGGCACGTACGCCAATGCCAGCACACAGCCAGTGAAGTGACAAGCAACCACCAATCTACCCCACGTCTCCTTCCTGGAGCTCCATGGATCCCCACAAACATGCCTCAGTCAGTCACCTCGCAAGCCTTTGGACTCGAAACTACTCAAACAAGTGGCCATGCCCACTGCTGTGTTAGGGGACAGGAATGGGTAGAACCGCCGTCCGTGCCCGAGTCCCGAGCAGGCCCGACTTGGGCACGCTCGCTGATGGCTATCAACTTGGGAAGACTGGAGTGGAAGGATAAGAGCGCTCAGAGTGATTCATCACACCATTCATCAGAATGAGTAGAGTATACTTGGCATCGACATTGGGTTCTGTGGGTGTTGCTGATGACTTTGGCGGTAAACAGAGGCTTGACTTGTACGCTCGCACCACACAAGCGAAAACGACCAACCTCCACCAGCCTAGTGGCAAATTTCGAAAATGCCGGCGTTAAGATGAGCCAACTATCTCCGACGGTTACGGCATTTTCGGCAATTGCGAATTTGAACCCCATGTGGCACTTTCGTGCCAGGGTGGGTGTGGGACCTGGGTTGGGCGGGGGGAGGGGGTGGGTTGGGAGTTGGCCTGGGTGTGTGCGGGTTGCGGCATGGCCATCGATTTCGAGCGTGCTCGTTGTGGTGTCGTCTAACCATCAAACACTAGATCAGTCAAAATGGGTTGTAAGTCGCCTGCAACAGCGAGGAGAATGTCGCTGATCGCGCCCAACCATGCTTGTCGTTACGCTCCAAACGCTCCCCTCGCGCCGCCCCCCTTTGTCTCCGTGTCGTTCCGTTGTGCCGTTGTCGCGATCCGTTCATGACACCGCTGTGTCTCGATCCGCCGCGAACTCGACATGAACACGTCCTCGACCCGTGTGCGCGCTCTCCCTCTTCCCCTTCCCTCCCTCCCTTCCCAACGCCCGCCCATCCCACGCTTCGCTCTCGGCTTGATTTGATTGGCACTTGGTCGCGCAACTTTGCTGGATGACATCCGCCACTCTTGCCCCTCACAGCCAACAAGCCCCGTGGTATCCAGGCCGCCCGCAAGCTCCGCACTTCGCGTCGCGAGAACCGTTGGGCCGACAAGGACTACAACAAGCGCGCCCTCGGCAAGTTCTACAAGACCTCGCCGACCGGTGGCTCGTCCCACGCCAAGGGCATTGTTCTTGAGAAGGTGAGGCGCACCCCCAAACGCAGACGTGGAGAAGCGGGCGCCGTGGTGGCAAAGAAGAGGGACGAGTTCGAGGAGGCTGGCATTGGGTGGCAACGAACGAAAGGAGAAGACTTGGCGTGGGGCAAGGAGAATGCCGAAGGGCTGTGGATGTGCACCCCGAGGAGGCCATATGGGTCCGATGGCCGCTCCGCCTCGTGTCTTGCATTCGCCATGGGGCTGTGGAAGTGGCGTTGTGGCAAAGCCACTCGCCTCGTAACGGGCGTCTGTCTCCCCCATTGCCCCCCTCGTTGTCGCACACATTCCACCATGACAATGCCCGCTTTCCCTGTCGGAGGCTTTGGCCCCGAGGCACAAGAAGCACCCTCAGCCGCCTGAGCTTTTTGGCGAGGAGAGAGAGAGCATCAGCTGACCCCCCAGGTCGGTGTTGAGGCCAAGCAGCCCAACTCGGCTATTCGCAAGTGCGTCCGTGTCCAGCTCATCAAGAACGGCAAGAAGGTCACCGCTTTCGTCCCCAACGACGGTTGCCTTAACTTCACCGACGAGAACGACGAGGTCCTCATCTCGGGCTTCGGTCGCCGAGGCAAGGCCAAGGGTGACATTCCCGGTGTCCGCTTCAAGGTCGTCAAGGTCTCTGGTGTCGGTCTCCTCGCTCTCTGGAAGGAGAAGAAGTGAGTTTTCTCAAGCTTATGTGATGATGCAGGCGCTGACAGTACCCAGGGAGAAGCCCCGCTCGTAATTCTTTCGAGCTCGCATTTGGATGCACTGTATGACTTCATCTAGCTGTTTTGGACGCAGGATGGGTGATCTAGCTGTTTGGACGGAGGACGGGTGCTAGGACCCAGCAGGAGAGGTTAGTAAGAGTGTGCGAGGACGGAATGGAGCGCACAGAGGGTGGTCAGAGGGAAGTCGGGAGGAGGGAGCACAGAGTCGTTACATGAACAGGGCTGGAGGAGTGAGGAGGGGGAGACCATCGTCCTCGCAGCCAGAAGCGCCGGTTACCCACCATCGTGACTGTCACCAGTCTCATCGACGGTATAGCCGCTGCCCACCACTGTCTGTCGCATCCATGTGACAATGACCGTCATTACAGCCCACTCAGTCTGCCTCGCGCATCACCCGCCTGTCACCATGTGTGGCGGCAGTCGCTATCGCCGCCGCACTGACCCGCCTGAACCTGCATTCCCCTCCCCCTTCTCTGCCTGCTGCAGCTCTGGCTCTGTGTCCATGCCATCCAGACACAAACGAGACACCCCGTTTCAGCGCATCGGCACATCCGACGGTGTTGGTCTCGGCCTCGCTACGGACATTACAAATGCGCCTGCCCAGTGTCACTTTATCAGCCCCGATTGCGGCGCACGACATGAAGTGGTCTGTCCATTGACGCGTCCTGTCGCCACACTCGTGCGGTCGTGCATCACCTGACCCGCCGCGGAGGCTCGAGCGGAGCGTGCTTGCAATGGGGTCCATCCGATTGGTGAGAGAAGGTAGAGGCTGGACGAGTGTCCAAGTGTCCGAGCTCGTTCCTGCCCATGCGGGACGCACTTGGGCTGTTCCGGACATGCGCAGTACTTCTAGTTTCTGGCATACCCGAGTAGAACCCCAGAGTTTCCTCACGCGCCCGGCTACTGTATCCCGAAGTCTATGTCTACCGCCACAGCATGTCGAGTTCCCGCTTGCACACGCCCTGCAGCTCGCGCATCTCGTCCGCGACCGCACCGCCGCCAAAGCCTATTGTGCACGCCGTGACGGCTTGGTTGAGGGCGTCGACGGCCGCGACGAGCTGGGCCACCTTTGCTTCCCGCCGTGCCTCGTCCAGAACGATGGGCCGCGGGGCGGAGAGCTGTACTTGCTGGCTATTGGTGCTGACCGTGTCTGGCAACTGGTCCCGGTCGACAGCGAGCATCTTTGCGCGCTCGGCGAGGATGATGCCCAGCGTCGGGTGGTTGGCGGGGAAGGCCTCGCGCGCGCCCTCGGCCGCGAGGGTGATTCGGGCAATGGCCGTGTCGAGCCAGCTGGACGTGGGTGGCAGCAGCTGCGAGTGCAGGCGCGCGAGGGCGAGGAGGGGTGCCGAGCTCGGTGGCATGATGGGGGATAGGCTCGAGATGATGCTGGCGATCATGGGCACGGCGCCGCGGTCTGCCGTCAGTACGCCGTACGTGGAGTCTAGCACGTGGTTGTGTGCGTTGATGGCGGCTTTCAGACTGCCTCATCCCCCAACCTCATCGTGACTCACCCAGTTCACCGGCCTCGTCCTCCGCCAGCATTTTCTTGCCGCTCTCGACCAGCTCGCGGAGTGCGCGCGCGTCGACCGTAAACGTCTCGCCGCATGAGCAGCGTACGGTGGCCTCGCCGTTGTGACGTAGGTCTGTAGAGTCAGAGTCCACCCAAATGTCGGGAAATGACAGCGATACACACCAGGCATGCGGCCACGTCCGCCCTGTGAGCATCCGGGATGCAAGAGACACCACCTCGGGTCGACCCATGCCATGTCGGTGCTGCGTGCGCAGAGCGTGCAGTCGCAGTCGAAGCCGTAGCGGTCCCGGAGATCGGCCTGTCGCTCGGCCACAGGAAGCGACACGTCAATGTACGACGTGAGCACCTGCTGTCAGCATGAGGGTCAGGGACATACCGCCTCTTACCTCTTCGCCAGGTTCAATGTCGGCAATGGCCACGACGTGCATGTCCTTGCCGCCGTTGGGGAACACGACGACGGCATTGGGCGCGCAGCTGTGGTTGAAGAGCGCGCAGACGGGCGACGTCGCGACGCCGATCGGGGTCAGGTCGGCTGTCGATAGGGTGAACGAGTTGACAAGAAACTGGAGTCAGCAGTCAGGCCGAGCGGGAGAGATGACAGAGCATACTCACAGCCGAGCACATGTTGAGCAGGTCGACACCGCTCGCAAACCCAAACGTGGCCATGTCGGCTGGGTGCAGGACGTCGGGAGTTGACGAGGGTTCCGCCGCCGAAATGTATGCTTGGAGATGCTGCACTTCGTGGGCGAGCTTCAGGACGTCTTTTTCTGGGAGCTGCTTGACGTCTACCGTTAGTCAGTCAGTCCAGCCCTCTCCTGCTGTACATGCTCCGCTTCGCCCTCTTCCCCGCCCCACCTCCTCTCCATTCCACTATCCCGCGTCCAAACTCCTCTCGGTCACTCACGCGATTCCATAGCAGCCGTCTGCGTCCACTGCCAGTCAGCCCTGCCCCAACCACCTCGCACAACTCACCCATTCCGGATCCTTCCCATTCCCACTGTCCCTCCCGGCCCTACGCCCCCAACACAACCTTCCCAATGCGCGCACGGGATCGGTCCGAATCCAGCTAAAGTCTGTCCCGTCGCTAGCGCGGTCCGGGTACGTCCTCGCCCACATGCCGCGCAAGCGTTTGTGCGCCGCACACTCGGACCTGTGTGCGGGCCAGTCGGCGCGCTGGCACGAGACAGAGCAGTAGTGACCCGCCTTGCATGCCGCACAGCGCAGTAGCTTGCCCGAGGGAGTGCTGGTGCTGGATTTGAAGCAGTTCCAGCAGTGGGTCGGGCACTCGGCGCGCGTGAGGACACTCACCACCGGCTCGGTGCGCAGAAGTACACTCCCTGCAACGTTAGCTGTGCCCGAGGGAGTGTTGGGGGTGGGCATACCAGCAGAGATTGGTTGAGTGGCGTACAGACCCCGCCCGTGCGCCGGCGTCGAGCGCACCTCGAGCGGCGTGCCGGCCAGTGACGACGCGAAGAGACCCGCATCGGGGGACGGCATCGAACCTGTCCATGTCCCAGAGGACGCAAGGCATGTGGAGCTACCTGCAGTGTCCACCGTCTCCGACCCCGAGCTGAGCGCCCCCACACCCTGTCGGTGACCCGCGTGCCGTGCATCCCGCGCCGTTCGGAGCGCCTTGAAGGACGACATGGTCGTGTATCCGCTGAACAGTAAAGTTGAGACTTTTGACCAAACGGTGGATTCCTTCGGTGGAGGGATGCTGATCGAGTGACGCATGGACGGCCGTGCCTTAATGTCCAATGTGGCGAATGGCACGCACAATGGCAATGTGCGCGCAATGTGGCAAACGCGTGTTTTACACCCAGGCACACATCTGTAATAGCACCATGAAGCCGCGCTATCCATATACCCAAAAGGTATCCTAAATACCGTCGAGAGGGCAACTCGGCGGATTCCCTTCATGAACATGTTGGTGGGAGCGCGGCTGAGAGTGCGTACTATTACACTCTCCCCCTTCCACAGTCAGGCTCCACGCCCAGGGGTAGCCGCAAGGCAGGATGGAATGGTGACATCATCCATACCTCTCAACTGAGGATGGTACCTTTTCGTACCCAGTGGCCCACCTGCAGTTGGTACAGTACAACATGCTGGAGAACACCTCCGCCAGGCAGCGGACCTGGCAGCCGCTACTGGGGCTCGAACCCAGTACGGTCTGTGACGGTATTTAATGTTGTAATAGCACCATGAAGCCGCGCTATCCATATACCCAAAAGGTATCCTAAATACCGTCGAGAGGGCAACTCGGCGGATTCCCTTCATGAACATGTTGGTGGGAGCGCGGCTGAGAGTGCGTACTATTACAACATCCACGAGGGATGTGAGCGTGTGCTGTGTGTGGAGCACCAGGAGTGCAGCTTTGCCGTTGCTTCGGGACCCTTTGATGAGTGCAGAGGCCACCTGGGGGATACCACGCTGCATGGCTATGTGATGCACATCACTGGAACGTCATGGGCCATGTGTATCGCGAACGAGACCAGTCAATGAAGGGTATGGATCAGACTTGTCCAAGACGGCATTCGGGGCTGCTTGGGACACTGGATAGTATAGCTCATGGTACCATCCTACTGGATGATTTTGGGACCCTACATGACATGCCCCTATGCTATCAGCGTGTCTCATCTCGACACCCGTCTCCTGGGATGCAATTGTCCAGGAGCTTTTCTGCCTTTTCTTTGCTGCAAAGTTTGCGTATGGCATCTGACACCAACGCCACCCATGTGGAGGAATCCCACGCCCCTGGTACATCCCGTACGTCACATCACCGCCATCATGATCACCCTCTCACCGTGACCTCCCACGCCCTTCCAGCACTATCCCAGGGCGGAAAAGCCTTGGCTGGCATGCATGGTGGTGGCTGCAGTTAAATGAAGGATTGAAACTCTTTGAACATCCGTCTTTGGCACATTCTCCCCATCTGCACGCTCGCTTTCCCCTGTCTGCACGCTCACAATGCCCAGCCACAACGACCTCGCCATCCACCCCGACTTTACAGAAGGGGACATCCGCGTCCGCCGCGTGTCGAGGACAGGAAAAGCCGAGGACGTCGTGTATCTCACTGCACGCAATGTTCTGTTTGCTGCTTGGTATGTGCTCTGGGTCCCTGGGGGGGTTCCAAGGCTGCGTGGAATGAGCGTTATATCAGGGTTGGGCATTACCCAAAGACAACTCGCACTGTATTTCGTTTATACCGTACTGACAGGCAGCGGACAATGCCGCGACGACTTCCAGGCCCCAAGCATCGTCCTCGACGCACCGAGCGCCGACATGCCCGCCTTCATGGCGTTCCTGCAGTACCTATCCGGCTGGGGACCGCGACTGTCGCCCGCGCACGCACTGCGCTACGCCAACACATTTGACACGTTCCGTGTGCGTCCTGCCGCACGCGACGTGCTCGTGCGGGACCTCGAGGCGAAGCGGTCCACGTTTGACCTGCACGTGTGGGACGAGTTTGTCACCCTCGCGCACGTTGCGATGAAAGTGACCTCTGTCCCGCTTGTTCGCACCCTCCTCGACCTCGAGCCGCGTGGCGACGACGCCAAGCGGAACATCTTTGCCGCACGCTATTTCGATCCCTTTTTGATGAGTCCTGAAAAGTGCACGAAGCTCCCCAGACAGGTGTTCCGCGCTATGGTGTTTGTCGAGAGTCACAGGCGCCTCGAGCATGATATGGCCAAACTTGACATTGTGTTTGGAAAGGGTGGGTACCCGAGAGGCGCTGTGGCTGATACACAGAAGGGTCGATATGGTTTTCCTGGCACGGCGAGGATAGCCGTATCGCGGTCTGAGGAAGAGATGGCGGGGGTGGAGCTGGTGGTGATCTTTCTGCGTTGTGATCGATAAATGAATGATTTGTGCTCGTATAGCTCACCCGTTCGGCGGCTGTGTCAATCACTTCCCATGGTGTATCCATGGCAGCCATCACTGGGGCGACTCCATTCTTGTGATCCGTTGATCAGTGATCTGCATCCTTGCAAATCGTCCCCAAATGACCAGGACATCTGTCTCCAGGAAAGCCCGAAGGCCTCCTTGCCGGAACTGCTGGGATCCAGGTGTCTCGGATCGCTGCACGCGCTGCATGATGTTCCAGTGGGGGTGTGGAGTGTACATGCTCCCACGTGCAAGTGTTGTGCCCCGTGGTGCCAAGGCTAGGACCAAGTGCGTGCACATCACCCCTGTAGATCACTAATGGAGATCACATGTGGAGGTCACTCCTGCAGAGAACTTGTGCAGGTCACCTGTGCAGATCACTTCCATTACCAGCAAGTGCTCGGGGCACGATCGCCAGGGTGGAGCACTGCTCCAGCCACACACCATCGACTGCCCCAGCCCCATGTCGACGAGCACGATGTGCGACCGCACCCCCTGTGTGATTGCTGCCATGTGTAGAAGTTGCCAGGACCCTTCCCACGCCTCTGGGCCTTGTCTCAGCGATTGTCCCCAGCTTGCCTTGTCATACATATAGCACCTCTGCGGTAGAGTTCACCTTTCGTTATATCCCTTCACCTCATGCCTGCCTACGTCCCACCCGAGGGGTCGTCTTCGGCCAGCCCAGACCCTCCGACTCCCACCATTGCCCTCCCTTCGCAAGGAGACGACCTCGGTGCGAACGTAGACCTGCACCCAGACTTTGCCGGCCCAGGCAACGTCGTCATCGTGTGTAAGGACGACGATGATGATGAAGAAGAGGATAGGCGAGACGTGGGGTTCCTCGTCATGGGCCACATTCTGCGCGTTGTGAGGTTCGTCCCGTCGTCCATGTCGCATGCTGCGGAAAAAAAAACTAGATCGGCATGGAGGCACCTCACTCAGTACAGCCCCGCGTTGCAAGCGCTGACCCCAGCCCGACATTCAACGACTTCCTCGCCCTCACAGACTCACGCATCATCGAAGTCGACGACACACCCGACGACATGCACGCCTTCCTCCGCATCCTCAACGTGCGTCCCGACAACCCCACGGCCTTTGCCGCTAGCGCCGAGCACTTTCTCGCAGCCCGCAGTCTGATGGACAAGTACTGCTGCGGGCCGCATATTGTCGGTGTGCTCTACCGCGCTGCCGAGATGCGGGCCGCGCAGATTATCGCACGCGTGGATAGTGACAGGGGTAGGGGCTACGATCGGGTGGGGGCTGGTGATCTTCCTGACGATCCCCACGACGGTGGCTCTGTCCATCCGCGTACTGGTGGGTCCGGTGCCGGAGAACCAGCTGGAGACGTCGGTCCCAATCGGGATGTACAGGTACAGGCCGCATCAGTTCCCACGCAGACCGACACCACGCCAACCACCGCTACCGCCACAAAACTCCCCGCCACAGACGAGACCACTAGCACAACCGCTAAACCCCCGGGCAACGGCTCGCACTCCCATCGACGGTCGCCCCCGCCCCCTCCCTCGCAATACCGCACAAAGGCCCAAGCACTGCACTGCCTCACCCTCGCCCACTCCCTCCGCTCGCACACGCTCTGGCGCGAAGTCTGTACGGCACTGCACACACGCCCGTGGTGGCGCGACACACTCAACCCCGTCACACTCACCCAGGACGACATTGATACGGTTGGCGCAGACGTGTTCCGCGTGCTCGTGTTGCTCGCCATGATGGGCAGCGTGGACGGGCTGTTTGATCGTGTCGAGCAGTTGGCTGTCGGGTATAACAAGAGTGAGGCGAAGATTAATTGTGGCAGAGGTGGTAAGGACACACTGACGTCCAGGCGGAGAAGCACGCGTAGTCGCACTCGAGCCAAAGATGATGGGCCCGCCGTGTGAATGCGTGTACGTCCATGTGCAAGGGCTCGCTGACGAAAGGATTTCGGCGCGTATGGACAATCTCTTCGAGTCAGATGCGAGTGAATAAAAGGGCAATGGGTGGGGAAAGACGGGTGATTCAAAATTTCATAGGGTACAAGGAGGTAATACACTGGAAACTGCCGAGAGGACGTGATAAACACGATGAGTATATTCTGGGATGCAAACAAGGGTGCATACACCACGACATGCGAAGCTCCAGCTGCTGCGTTGAGACTCATGCGGCATGCAGCAAGGTCCCCTGCAGTACAAGCGATTTCGCATGCCACAATAGGGATGAAAGCGAGTGCCACATTCAAGAGTCAGGGTACAGCAGATAAAGCATTGTACATTGTGCCAACCGCTCAAGTCACCATCTCGTCCTTCTCGCAGCCCACGACTCACCTCCAACCTACACACCCGTGCTGCCAACAGCAAAAATGGAAGGTCACGACGGGGATCGAACCCGCGATCTCCTGATCACACTCGGAAACATGAAACATGTTCTGAAACTTCGTAGTCAGACGCCGTACCATTTGGCCACGCGACCTTTCTGTATTTCTTGTTAATAAGCATCGGAAATCGTATAAAAGGAGTAAATGCTGACTCACTGGGGATCGAACAACCATGATCGACTTGTTTTCTGTCCTCCGTACCCAGCAGAAGCATGTGTGCAGCTTGCAGCACGATGACAGACTCCAGGGTGGGTAAGAATGCTGGATTGGTTGATCGTCAGTCACTGACAAGAGTCTCACCGCGTGTCCCAACGCCGAGGACGCCGCCCACGCGGCGATGGCCATGGGCGTGTGATCAGTGAACGTTAGAACAGAACTCCCTCCGTGGCCCGTATCCGTCGTCCACAACCAGACTGACCCAGTATGGCACACGTGCCTTTGCTGCTGAGGTCGAAGCTGTGAACTGAACAGGCTTGGGAGAGTGCGTGGGATTGCTTGAGTCTCCGATCCTACAGTTACTCAGTCCAAGATGCAAATGCCATGTTCATGCGATGTCTCTAATGCGAAATGCAAGCCTCTACCGCGTCACCCAACATTACCCACGATCACCCACCCTCACCCCCCCTCACCCAACAGCACGCTCCTGCTGCGCCTTCGCCACTGCCGCCTCTCCCGTGACTCCCGCTGCCTCTTCGTGAGCCGCTTTGGCCTCGCTCTTCTTCCGCACCATCTCGTCAAGCTTCTCCTCGGCGAGAGCAACCTCCCTACTCCCTTGCTTCCTGCCCGACCCCTCAAACCACACCTTGAACCTGTCGAGAAGCAAGCGAGCGTCGGCCACCCTACCCGCCTTTCCGCAGACACGGATAAGACTAAAATACGTCCTGTGCGTGGGTGGAGGCATCGTGTAGTGGCTACTGCCCACTTGCTCCTGCCGCTCCATGCGGCCGAGGATGTCGAGCGCAGTGTCCAAATGGCCCTGGCCCGTAAGCGAGAGGAGGAGGGCGGTCCACCCGGCGAATCCTGGATCATAGTCGGCCGCAATGGACGCATGGATTGCGTCGTTGGCGGCCTCGGCACCATGGCGGTAGCCAATCTCGCGGACAATGGTCCAGTGAGTCACTTCTGTTGGACGCAGGGCGGGGGAAAGTCGCTGGGAGAGGTAGCTGCGGTGGAACGCCGCTGGGTCCGGGGACAGGGCAATGAGAGAAGGGAGGAGGGTGGTAATGACGCGGATCGAGGGGATGCGGCGTGCCGACCGGTGTTGCTCGGGTGGGACTTCGGAGGCCGTTGGGAGAGAAGGCAGCCCGAGCCAGAGGAAGTGGCGTCGGAATGTAGCCAACGCCTCGTCGTGGTCTCCATCCTGGACGTGGCGCAAGACCTCTGCGTGGTACCACCACATCCCATTCACCGTCGGCGCCGCACGCGCGGCGTGCGTGCTGGGCGGCCAAATGAACTGCTTTCGGAACCGCTCCAGCAGCTCTGGCTGAGACGAGAGTATGCGCTGGAGATCGGCGAGTTCGTTGACCAGAGGCAGCTTTGTTGAGTCAAACGCGTTTTCGACACGGTCGGCGAGATTCATATCTTCAGGTACACGCGACTCCATAAGGGTAGCGAGGGGATCCGCCATTGCCTCCTTGGCGGCAGTGCGAGACGCCTCCTCGGAGCGTTCACGCCGGTCGAGACCTTGATGGAGGACAACAGCACGCGTCATGCGTTCCCACCGGACACCGTCCGGCGGCGAGTAGAGCAGCGCGCGCGCCGCATCGTCCCAATCGGCGAGCGCCAGACCACGGAGGTAGAGGTTCCACCAGCGTGTCGTTTGCTTGGCGACGGTGTTACGGAACACCTCTGCGCGCCCCGACGTCGATGTTGTGCTCGTGGTGGACGCAGTGTAGGCCGCGATGGCCTTCTCGACCATGCGTTCGCTGACGTTGGGCGGAAAAGCAATGGCAAGTACCGATGCCATCGGAGGGAGAACTGCTGAAAGGACGCCCTTTTTACCAGCGAGCTCGAGAAAGTCGCCCAGAAAGTCCGGGTCCAGATGCTCGTCCAGGAGCTGGTAGGCAATAGGATGCCATATTGACTTGAGCTTGGGACTGGGTGCCACTGCAGGGCGGTTGGGGATGAGAGCGAGCCAGAAGAGAAAGTTGGCTCGACCCTCCAGTGTCCCATCGAGGGATTCGAGTGCCGCCGAAAGATAGATTTGACGGGCGTGGACAGGAATGTGGAGCGCGCGCAGCTCATCATACACCTTGTGCGCCGGTCCGAAACGGCCTTCGGCGACGAGGCGAGCAATGAGGTCACACGCTCGGGGGTGGTGTGGTTTGACGTCGGTGTAATGGGGGAACACGGTGGGCCACGGGATTGGTGCTGCGGCAGTGGGCTCGCGTTCGGGGAGAAAGGTGGCCGCAGCCTCGTAGTCGTCGTTGGCGTCCTCGAGAAAGTCGCTTTGGGCAACTGCTGCATCAAACGCAGATGTCGACGTCGATGTAGACGCAGCAGCAGACGACACGGTCGATGGCCGCGAACCCGTCCATCGTGAGGCGGCGTTTTCGCTCCGAGGGTGCGTCAGCACGGCAGTAGAAAAAGCCCGTCCTCCAGCGCGTGCACCGATTACCAGGCGGAGGACGTAGAGGGCGTTGGCCGAGGCGGCCATGGGGATGTAGCGAGTCCAGGCGGGGTGGGAAAGAGGGAACGAGGCAATGGAGGATGATGTAGATGTGGTGAGTGAAAGGGGAAATTGCGGCCGAGTGGGTGTGGACGGACGACTTGTGGTGCCTGAAATGGATACGATGCCGAGCCGACCGTGGGCGCCGTGGGCGCCGTGGCGCGTGGATGTGTGGTGCGTCGGTGCCAGGCTGGGTGTGCCTTTTGGGTGGCCAGCCAGCAGCCACCGTGCACGAGCGTCATACCTGGAAGCAATCACAATCAATCATTGTTGCTCTCCAACTCTACACATCCATCCAACCCAACTCATCTCTTCATCAAACCACCGCACACTCGGCCACACTCTACCCCTCGGCTCATCATGGCAATGTCGATGGGCTCGGCCCGCAGGGGCAAGCCTAGGATTGTGCGTCCAGCTCACTCTCCCCACCGCATGCATGCTGACTCCCAACAGCGGCCGCCGCGCAAGGTGTGTTGTGTGCGAGACCACGTGCGACGGCGTCATGGGGCCTATCGTCGACGATACCCCCCGCGTGTCCGAGCTCATGCGGGCTGTGCTCACACCCCAGTTCGGACCCGAGATGAGCATCAAGGACACCTGGTCCAAGCTGTCGGTCGCCATTCGCGAGATCCAGAACCACAACGCATCCAAACTCAGTTTTGAGGAGCACTATCGCTATGCGTACAACATGGTGCTGTTCAAGCGTGCGTGCAGTCATACTTTGAACGATGGTTATGGCGCGGTGCTTGTTCCAACATGCCAGTGCTGACGTTACCACAGACGGCGACCAGCTGTACAACGGAGTCAAGGCACTCGTTGCGGAGCACTTGGATCGGCTGGCAGAGGAACGCATTGTGCCGGCATTCCCCCGTGCCAGCGGTACACATGGTGCTGGTAGCTTCGGGGGCGGCGCAGAGGCTGTCGAGCGTGCAGTTGAGGGTGATCGCTTCCTCCGTGCCATGAAGGCCGTCTGGGATGACCACACTGGGAGCATGCGCAAGCTCAAAGATGTACTCAAGTACATGGTGCGTCCCGCTCGCGGCTTGTTTATTTACGCCACCGACGACCTTTGCTCACCACACATTAGGATAAAGCATACGCGACATCCAACGGCCTTCCCGTCATCTATGACGTGGGACTCATGCTCTTCCTTTCGCACATTGTGCGCTCGTCCATTCACCCGATCCACACCCATCTCATCTCCACCCTCCTCTCCCAGGTCCAGCTCGAACGCGATGGCCACACGATTCAGCGCTCGACCGTGCGCGATTGCGTCGACTTCCTCCTGCGACTAGACAACCCCGACAGCATGGGCGGCCGCACTGTCTACGCCACAGACTTTGAGCCAGAGTTCCTCCGCCGCAGCGCAGAGTTCTACCGTTCCGAGGCCCTCACATTGTTGGAGCAAGGAGATGCGCCCGCATATCTGCGGAATGTGAGTAACACCCGCCGAGCGCTCGCGCCTGATCTATCTCTCCGCCGTGAATGTGGCTGACAGACCCCAGGTCGAACGCCGCCTATCGGAAGAGACCGAACGAACCGCTCACTACTTGTCGTCACACACCTCGACGCCGCTCCAGGCCCTCCTTGTCGACAGCCTGCTTACGCCCCACCTCGAGGCCATCATGAGCATGCCGGGCTCTGGTCTCTCGTCCATGCTCGACGCCGACCGCGTGCCCGACCTCCGCCGCATGCACACGCTCTTCCTCCGCGTCCCCAACGACAAGGGCAAGGATGCATTACGGCTAGCCCTTCGCCAGAGTGTGGAAGCACGAGGGAAGGCGATCAACGACGGGGCGAGCGGGGCCGGAGCGGCAGCCGGCGCCGCAGCAGGAGCGAGCGGTACAGCGGGTATGGATGGGGAAGTGCCTGCAGACCCTAAAGGCAAGGGCAAGGCAAGGGCACCGAGTGCAGTTGCTACAGCGCTGGCACAGGCCCTTCGCTGGGTGCAGGATGTGCTTGACCTCAAGGACAAGTTTGACACGATCCTGGACGAGGCATATGGCGGCGACAAGCAGGTGCAGGCGTCTATCAACGAGGTGAATACACTGGGCCATCAACCTACGCTGCTATAGAGCTAACTCACAGGCCTTCCAATCGTTTATCAATGCCAACACGCGCTCCCCTGAGTTCCTGTCGCTCTTCATTGACGAGCACCTGAAGAAGGGAGCCAAGGCCAAGAGCGACGAGGAGATTGACCAAGCGTTGGAAAAGACGATTATCCTCTTCCGATTCCTGTCCGATAAGGACAAGTTTGAGCGGTACTACAAGAACCACCTGGCGCGGCGGCTGCTTTACGGACGGAGTGCGAGCGATGATGCTGAGCGTGGCATGGTTGCCAAACTCAAGGTCGAGATGGGCTTCCAGTTTACACAAAAGCTCGAGGGAATGTTCAACGACATGCGGATAAGCGGCGAATCGGCAACGACGTTCCGTCACTATCTGAACCGCAACCCCGACGACCAGAGCTTGCTGCCGTTCGAGTTGAGTGTCAACACTCTGACAGCCAGCTTTTGGCCGCAGACCATTGTCCAGACCAACGCGTGCGCGTTCCCTGCCCAGCTCAAGGCAGCCACAGACGTCTTTGAGAAGTACTACGACACGCGGCATACCGGTCGACGCCTTACGTGGCAGGCCAACCTGGGCACTGCCGACGTGCGGGTGCGCTTCAAGACGCGCCCGCACGACCTCAACGTGTCGACGCAGGCGCTTGTGGTGCTCTTGCTCTTTGAGGATATCAAGGATGGCGAAACCCTTGGCTACAGCGTGAGTTTGCCTGAGTCTCGATCGTGCTAACTCTCAGGATATCAAGTCGGCGACAGATCTCGGAGACGCGGACTTGCAGCGCACATTGCAGTCGCTTGCGTGCGGCAAGTTCCGCGTGCTGACCAAGATGCCCAAGGGTCGCGACGTCGGACCCAACGACGAGTTTGCGTTCAACGACGCGTTCACCTCGCCCCTCGCGCGCATCAAGATTATGCAGGTTGCGAGCAAGGTGGAGACGCCAAAGGAGCGCGAGGAGACGCAGGAGATGGTGGACGAAGAGAGGAGGCACCAGGTCGAGGTGAGGAATTGCTGGTCGAACTGGAGGGTCTTCTGGGTTTGCAGCTAACGTCCAGGCGTGCATTGTGCGCATCATGAAGAACCGCAAGACGATGAAGCACAACGACCTCATTTCGGAGGTGGCACAGCAGCTGAGCTCGCGCTTCCACCCTTCCATGTCACTTATTAAGAAGAGGATCGAGGGGCTCATTGATGTGAGTATGGTCGGAGACTGACTTCGTCGAGTGTGGCCTTGGACGGAACTGTGGGGGACGATCTTGCGGTATCCGCATTCGCACGCAGTCCCCCCACGAGTCACATGGACTGCCTCTCAACCAACCACTGTACTGACCCACCAGCGCGAGTACCTTGAACGAACGAACGACATTGGCGTGTACCGATACTTGGCTTAGTTTTGTTGCATCCGCCGTCCACTGTTACAGTACCATCATGCATTCGGGTGTCTATATACGCGCTACGTATTTCCACGATCGTCCTGCTCATTTTTCCATCTGCTGCCCTACTCGTCGGCAAACAGAGCCCAGTCCTTAATGCGCATATCGACCACGGCACGCGTCCACCACTCCTCGACCTTGGCAAGCTCCTCGGTACCCCCCGGCGAACTAATCCGGACGTTGGCGGTACACACGACATCGGCGCGCTTGTGCTTGCCATCCGGGAGGGCGACATCGACGCGCCACAGCGCAAGCCCGATCCACACTTCGTCGGGAACGTCGCCCTCGTGGCCCGGCCGCGCCCCGCCGCTCGGGTCGTGGCTAAACTTGTGGATCGTCTGGGTGCCCGTCACGACCACGGGCGGCGGCGTGGCGAGGTTGGCCAGCTCGGCCGCCGACGACACGCTCGCGCGCACGGGGGGGATCGGCTCGGGCGGCGGCGGCGTCAGGACCTTGGTGGAGAGGGAGGCATTGTCGTTGGCAATGGAGGCGAAGTGGTACCTGGGTGTCAGGGGTGTGGTGTTGGGAGCTGGGGGGTAGAGAGTGGCAGGTGAGAGGGGTGCACGTGTATGGCAGGTGGCAGAGAGATGAGAATCGCAAGGGAGATGGGGAGACGGGTACCATGTTGGTGTACGCTGCCTGGAGACCTGGGGAGGATACACAACGACAATCCCACCACGAGTGGTCCTGCTGCCGCTGACAGGACGCCAGGATTGCAGTACTCTCGGTGTGTAGTCACGACCTAGACCCCACGACCTCGAGAAGTAAAACGGCGGATACGAACGTCCTGTCATTCATCTCCGTCACTCGTTACTCGCCACCATGCCCTCTCCAGCCCACCCACAACGTCCTCCATCTCTCCTCCCCTCCTCCCTTCTGCTATCCGCCATGCCCACCGTCAACCCCCGACTGGCGCGAGGTGTTCACGCGCGGACATGCCCGGGTCTCACTCATCCGACTCACTTTGCCGCCTCGTACAAGTTGTCCGCCGCCTGACCCTCCCGGACGACCTGGAGGATCTCAAAGATGACCGACGTGTTCTCGACCTCGTGGCTGAGGAAGACTTCCTGGTTGTCGGGCACTTGGCGCATATCGCTGGGGTCAGCCAGGCCGAAGGCATGATCATGGTGAGGCCGTAGTCGTGGTGAGGTAGGGGTGGTCAGTCGGGGTGTCCCGGTATCCACCCCTAGCTGTATGCTAGAGCTGAGGACGCCGATTCATGTACCCAGCAGGCGTCCCGACCACCGACCGTACTCCGTCCAACGAGCCGGACAATATCGGAAGCACCACAGGATTTCAAGCACCTCGCTTGCACTCACCTCGCATCGTGCCAGTCTGGCGGGAGGGAGAAGACGATGGCGCCTCCGAAGAGCTGGCGGGGCTGGATCGTGGTCATCGCGGCGGTGTCGGCAGTGGAAGAGGGTGGAAGGTGGGAGATGGGATGATGGGATGATGGGATGATGGGATGATGGGTATTCTCTCGGCTCGGTCTTTGTGGTTTGAGGTCTGGTCTGGGTGGCGGATGAGATGACGTCGTTGGCGGTTGGCTCGCTGCCTCACTGGCTCGCTGGCTGCTGGCTGCTTGGCAGTCGCCCTGGCTGCAGGCACCACGCAGCCAGCTGCCACCTGGCCCACGCCAGACACGTTGCCCTTGTTATTCCTCGTTCAAAACACCACCATGGCCCTCCCCCTCCCCGTCGAGCTCCGCCTACGCGCCCTCGAGGCCGCCGTCGTCGGCGTCCCATCCACCCAACTCGCGACCGTCACCCACCCCGAGGACCGTGCGACGGCACGACCAAGGAAACCCGCGCGCAAGACCAACGCTGCGGCGGATACAGACGACGAGGAGCCGCAAGCCACGCTCGCGCAGCGCGTGGACGCGCTCGTGGGCGCGCTTGAGCGGGCGGTGGCGACGTCCCCGCCCCTGCAGCAGTTTTACGAGAATTGTGCGTCTTGTTGTGTCTGTCGCGTCATGGGTGCGGCTGGTGTTGGGGCGAAGGCAACTTGGTCCTTTGTGCGGCTTGTATGCGGGGTGGTGGTGCTGGTGCTGGTGCGTCGGTGGTGGTACATGCCAAACGGCGTCCACACGACATCGTTGCGGTTTGGGGGGCCGCCCCCCCCCCCCCCCCCCCGCCCCCCCCCCGGGAACCCGGGGATCCCA